>JAQZBX010045934.1:0-20900 GCA_029593785.1 Cabassous unicinctus | reverse complement strand
GAGTTTAAAAATAGTTGTTTCAGACAGTTTCTGCCTGTGTAATAGTTGTTCTGGTGGAGGGACTGAATCCTGGAGCTCCTTACTCTGCCATCTTTCCACAGTTCCTCTGGTGAGCCACTTTTGAAAACTCCAAATTGGTTTTAAAACATTGAAATTTTGAAGGACTTTTTCCTCATGAAATCATCCTGGTTACGTGTAAAACTTTTAAATTAAGCATGGATTTTTAGACTTTATTTTTAGACCCTCCTCAGTCCTGCTCTTTTGAAGGGCACCATTCCACCATCACTTAATTACTCCCATCCCATAGGTACCACGTGTGTACCTTGCTTGACAGACCAGTCATCTTGTATGTTATAACTGATGAACTGTCAATTTCAACCTTCTGGTTAGCAGTTGGTTAAGGTTTTCTTTTTTTTTTTTTTCTTGTCAAGTTATCTATGGATTTCAACTTTTCCTGACACAGGAGGCAGGTGATGACATTGCTAAGAAGTCAGACTTTCAGAGCTTCCAAGTTGACAGGCATATAGATTTTTATTTCTTCTCACGAATATTGTGAGAGCCCATTTTGAAGAAACATGTTTATTTTATTTTTTAATAATCATGGTTAAATGTTCAAAATTGTGTGTAAAAATATGTGTATATGTTTTTTTTAGTGTGAAATTAATCTTGACCAAAAAAAAGCTAACAGAATATTTTTACCATCTTCATTTGCATACCTTGATTGAACACAGTGGAAGCAATGACAGGTAGAGTCTTTAACTGTGTAAGAAGCCAATTCAGGAGAGAAAGCACTCATATAAGGATTTGGTGGGCTGGTATTACCCCTCCATCCTTGTCTGCCATCAACTGGACACCTGAATTAAGCTCTCCATTCCAGCCATCAGCTACCCAGGGGGAAGGATTACAACTTTTCTGTCCACTGTAATGCTAGTCCCTGCTTGGGGGTTTTGCACATATAAATAGATTTAACACCTTGACCTGCCTCTGGGGCTTTCATTGTGCATGGATGTTTTTGCGTTTTTAATTTCAGTTGCAATCACTAGATCTGGACACAGTGCTCAAGTGGGGTGTTAAGACATGGCTTTTTTCCTATAAAGTTTCACTAGACTGGTGATTCTGAGAGGTCCTTTCTACCCTGAAGTGGGATGCATCCCCTTGTGTCCTCTTTCTATGTCAAGAGGGCATGCTGCCCTTGAGAAAAAAAAAACCTTTCCCTCCCCACAGCATGCCTAGCTTGCTTCTAGGAAGTGACTTTAGGCTATGGGAAATGGATGGCACTGCTGACTCACCGCAGCATCTGCAGTATGTATGGCCCTTAGCAAAATACCTGGGACACCAAATGATGATTCAAGAATACCTATAAGACCTGATAGGAGAGATAGAAACCCTGCATTCCAGACAGAGGCATTTGAGTAGAGCTGTGAAAGGTGAATGATGTGTAAGGGCTTTGTGTTTATAACTGTGTCCCCTGCCCAAGCAGATGTGGAGGCACAGAGTAGTGTCTTCCACTGCCTCCCCTCTCTCTTCCCCCCTTTTCTTCTTCCTAGTCATCTTTTTGTTTCTTTTTCTTTCTCATTTTCTTCTTCCTCTTCTTCTTCCTTTCCATTTTCTTTCTCCTCCTTTACTTCCTGCCCCCCCTCCTTTTTCTTCCTGCTTCCCCTTCTTTTTTTAACTTTTACTTTCATCACCATCATATAATCTCAAACAAACTCAAAAGCAGATATATTTGTGTAATGAATCCCATGTTTCCATCACACAACCTCATCCGTTGTAAATAGATGGCCAGTTTTTTTAAATCTATATCCCACACATAATTTTCCCTCCCACTGGCTTATTTTAAAGAAATCCAGACATATAATTTTATTTTTAAGTGCTTCCATACACATCTCTAAGGGATAAGTGCTCCTACAAATGTATAACAACAAAAATAGTTTATCATCATATATCCAGTCCATGAATAAATTCTCTCACTTATCTTACAACTGTCTTTATACAATTGATTTGTCCGGTCAGAAACTAAACAGAGTTCACAATGCATATTTGATAAATCTCTTAAGTCTTTTTTAAAATCTAAAACTTGTTTTCCATTCTTTTTATTTCTAACTATTTACTTGCTGAAGAAAAGAGCTTATTACTGTTCCTGTATAATTTTCCATATTTTGCAGCTTGCTCCTTGCATTTGAAATGTTTATTTACAGGTTTCTATCACCTGTATCTCCTCCAAGTTATTTATTAGACCCAGCAATTTGTTCAGGTCTCCCTGAACTATCCTTCTCTTACAAAATTTTAATTGTTGTCTTTCTAAGAGGTTTAGATACAGGCATATCTCAGAGATAGTGTGGGTTTGGTTCCAGACCATCTCAATAAAGCAAATATTGCAATAAAGTGAATCACAAATTTTTGGATTTCCCATTGCATATAAAAGTTATGTTTACTCTATATTGAAGTCTATTAAGTGTGCAATAGCATCATGTCTAAGAAAACACAGCACATACCTTAATTAAAGGTATTTTGTTGCTGAAAAATGACAACCATCACCTGAGCCTTCAGCAATTTATAATCTTTTTGCTGGTGGAGGATCTTGCCTCAATGTTGATGTCTGCTGACAAATCAGGATGGTGGTTGCCTAAGGTTGGGGTGGCTATGGCAATTTCTTAAAATATGACAATGAAGTTTGCTGCATCGATTCTCTCTTGCTTCCGTAAAAGATTTCTTTGTTGGATGAGATGCTGTTTGGTAGCATTTTGTCCACAGTAGAACTTCTTTCAAAATTACAGTCAATCCTCAGAAACTCTGCCAATGCTTTATTAACTGAGTTTATGTTATATTCTAAATCTTTTGTTGACATTTCAACAATGTTCACAGCATCTTCACTGGGAGTAGATTCCATGTCAAGCAATTGCTTTCTTTGCTCATCCATGAAAAGCAAATCTTCATCCATTAAAATTTATCATGAGATTGCAGTGATTCAGGCATATCTTTAGGTTTCATTTCTAGTTCTGGTTCTCTTACTATTTCTACCCCATCTACAATTGCTTCCTCCACTGGAGTCTTGAACCCCTCATGTGAGTTCACATCAACTTCTTCCAAAATCTTGTTAATGTTGATATTTTTGACCTCCTCATGAATCACAAATGTTCTTAATGGCATCTAGAATAGTGAATCATTTCCAGAATGTTTTCAGTTTACTTTGCCCAGATCCATCAGAGGAATAACTATCTATGGCAGCTATAGCCTTATGAAATGTATTTTTAAGATAATAAGACTTGAAACTTGAAATTACTTCTTGATCCATGGGCTGCAGAATGAATGTGCTAGCTGGCAAGAAAACAGCATTAATCTTATCATACATCTCCATAAAAACTCTTGGATGACCAGGTGCATTGTCAATGAGCAGTCATATTTTGAGAGAAATCTTTTTTTCTGAGCAGGTCTCCACAGTGGATTGAAAATGTTCAGTAAACCATATTATAAACAGATGTGCTGCCATCTAGGCTTTGTTGTTTCATTTACAGAGCACAGGCAGAGCAGATTGTGAATATTCCTAGGGCCCTAGGATTTTCAGAATCATAATTGAACATTGGCTTCAACTTAAAGTCACCTGCTTCATTAGCCCCTTTGATGCTTTGAAGCCAGGCCCTGACTTCTCCTCTCTAGCTATGAAAGTTTAGATGCATCTTCTTCCAATATAAGTCTTTTTTTCTTTACACTGAAAATCTTTTGTTTAGTGTACCCCCTTGATCAATTATCTTAGCTAGATCTTCTGGATAACTTGCTGCAGCTTCTACATTGGCACTTGCTGCTTTGCCTTGCACTTTCACATCAGGGTGATGGCTTCTTTCCTTAAACCTCAAGAACCAATCCCTGCTAGCTTTAAATATTTCTTCTACAGCTCCTTACCTCTCTCAGCCTTCATAGAATTGAAGAGCTTGTGAGGCTCTCTCGATTAGGCTTTGGCTTGAGGCAATGTTGTGGCTGGTTTGATCTTCTATACAGACCACTACAACTTTCTCCATTATCAGCAATAAGGCTGTATCTCTTATCATTTGTGTATTCAGTAGAGTAGCACTTTTAATTTCCTTCCAGAACTTTTCCTTTGCATTTACAACTTGGTTAACTGGTGAAAAAAGCCAAGCTTTTGTTCCGTCTCAGCATACCTTCAGTGCTCACTAAGCTTAATCATTTCTATCTTTTGATTTAAAATGCAAATCTTCCTTTCACTTGAACACTTAGAGAACAATGTAGGCTTATTAATTGGTGTAATTCAATATTGTTATGTCTCAGGGAATACAGAAGCCTGAGAAGAGGGAGAGAGACTGGGAACTGGCTGGTTGGTGGAGCAGTCAGAACACACCACAACATTTATTTATTACGTTCACTGATTTATATGGTGAAACTTGTGGTGCCCCAAAACAATTTCAATAGTAACATCAAAGATCACTGATCACAGATCACCATAACAGATAATAAGAATGGAAAACATTTGAAATACTGCATGAATCACCAAAATGTGACACAGAGACACAAAGTGAATATTTGCTTTTGGAAGAATGGTGCTGATAGACCCACGACTCAGGACTGCCACAACCCTTCCATTTGTAAAAAATCACAGTATCTGTGAAGCACAATAAAGTGAAGTGCAATAAAGCAAGGTATACTTGTATTCTCAATAGCTTTGCCACTGTGGTTAGTGTGAGGAGCTGAGTTTGAATGTAGAATCAAGTCAGTATTCCCAAAGGCTCTCAAACTTGGGTAAGAGTTCTAGTATCTTATCCTGCCCAACTTTTTGTAGATAAAGATTCATAACTTTCAAATAGTCAATGTCTATGGTTTCTATAACCATGAAGCCTTAAGGATAGGTGGTGGGGATACCTAGTAAATACTGTTTTCACAAATGCCAAGTGTTTTGTGAGATTTACATTAAAATCAAAATGAATTGTAGAGTAATTTGGCATGAAATTTTCTTTTCCCATTTAACTCATATTACATTTTAGAAAATCATTGGGTAACAACAGTTCTTTGTATTCTATGATTTTCAAACATTCATTTAGATCATTGAACCTGGGAAAGTCAAGCCCTTTGGCCAAAACTGACCCTGGAAATGCCCCAGCGTTGTTGCTGGTTGTGTGTATGTGTGGTGATTTGTTGTTGTTGAGGTTTACCTTGATCTGGAGAATTGGGTCCTGGCTCCTCTGTTTTCCATGGATCCTCAGTTTGGTCCTGAGCTACCATGGGTAGATATTTATCCTTCCCTCCTTTGGATTGAAGTTTATTTTCTTATATTCCTGGCTTAAATGGAATTTCTTGATGTTTTGTAATGATGGAGCACTATCCCCTCTGCCTTTTGAAGGGATTCCGTGATCTCTTTTCTCAAAGGACTAGTAAATTACTTTTGGACTAAAGGTGCCTCTAATTCTAGCTAATGGTTGCTGGGAACATTTTGTATCTCTCTATTGTCTTGGTTTTGAAATACTCAAGGCATCTGACAACATTTCATTCTTTGGAAGCTGATTAATGAAAACCAGTGAGAGCTTTTGTCCTATGTATTTTAGGGACCCAGAAAAAAGACCTGTTTTCCACACTGGGCTTAATTGGAAAGAAAGGAGAGGGAAATTGAATTTTCAGGATAGAGTTGTTATTGGAAAATGCTTCTATTTTCATTATTTTTATTGATAAACGTAAAACTCCCTTAATTACTAATTATGAAGTATCCTTGGGAACAAGGAATGCTTTATCTTGCTTTCATATTTCCACTTATATAGGACAGTTATTGCCATAATGCTGCTTAAAAACAACAACAACAACAAAAACCACTGATAAAATCTCAGTGGTATGCGGTAGTAAGGATTTATTTCTCATTCATGAATCTTCAAGTCACTTTGGTTAAAGTTTGGCTGATTGTGAGAGTTTGAATTATATACCCCAATTTAGACATATTCTTAATCCACATTGCGGTGGGTGTGAATCTATTGTAAATAGTATCTCTTGAAGATGTTATTTTAGTCAAGGTGTGACACAACTTAATGAGAGGGAGAAGCAGAGAGAGAGAGAGAAACCAGAATGCTATCACAGTAGGGTGAGAGAGGACTCACCTCCCTGAAGCAGATGGCAGGAGAATTTTTAAGGACTTGATGAAATAATGGAAGAGCACTGAAGCAATGAGGTGTATCCTATTACGTGATGATGTCTCCTGAGTTTATTATCAAAGCCAGGTGGAACGTGTCCAAGCTGGATTCTATAAGGGCCAAGGTGAAAGAAGTCAGGTATCTAAAGCCAGGAATAAGCCCGTCTAAGATTTTAGTCAAGTTAAGAAGATGTGAATTCCATCTTTGTCAGTAACACAAAGTATGGGGTGGGGGATTTCTTAACCTACACTGTTTACCAGGGTCACTGAGTTCAGATAAAATGCAACATTGTCACTGGAAATTGAATATGAAATTGCATGAGAAAACACAGTTTAATATGAAAATTACATAGCCTTCCAGGAAACATCCTCAGTGGAAAAGGGCTAGAAATGAGAGTTTGTGGCTTCACACTGCTTTCCTCCTTGCTAGAATTCTTTTTTGAACTCTATAGTGTACTCAATACTCCCACTGCAAAATTTAAGGACTGAAATCACACTTTGGTCATCCAAGTTGGGCAATCATTTGGTCAGTCATCTGGCCTTTCTGCTTTGTTTTCTTTGTTCCTTTGCGAGGCCTTTAGCAATCTCTCTAGGTATTAACTTTTCCACCCAGGGCAAGGTCAGGGGAGTGGCTGTGAAAGGATGGTAATTGTCAAAGCTTACAGGAAACTCTATTCAGTGGGGATAAGAGGTTGCAAAAATCATGGCTAACATGGAGTTTGAGATTACTTCTCTAAACTAAAGATGAAATTGAGAATGAAAGAAGAAAAATCCAAGTTCATTGCTTTTCCATGTATCAATATGAAAGGAACTATTTGGCTAATTGTCTAATGATCTATATTGAAGTAACAGAGAGGCAAGAAAATGGAACAGGTAATGGCATATGCTCTGAAGTTAGGTAGTCTGGGGTTCACAGCCTACCTCCATCCTGCTAGCTGAGTGACATTGCCAAGTTATTTTCCAAACAGTTAGTCTGGCAAATGGAAAAAATAATAGTACCCATCCAGGAGTGTGTTTTGAAGGTTAAAAGTTAAACCAAGAAAAGTGTTTAGCACAGAGCCAGGCACATAAAAAGGAGTAGCTTCATCCCATTCAATTTTCATTCAGCATCACCTACAAGTAGAGATACAAAAACATTGCAGACTTTAGCATACAATCCAGACTCTCTGTATTTCCTCCCACCAATAATTGCTCTTGCTAGGCCATGCATTTTGACTCTGGCATTCTCTAAATGTGGTCACTGTAGAAGATGACAATGAAGTAGAATTCTATAAACACAGAATCTCATTTTACCATTAATATTCATCTTATAAAGAAAAATGTATATGCATGAGGGGAAAAATTATCCACTACCCAAGTTATTTATTTTTTATGTTAGGGAAGGGACATAATAATAATAATGCAAACCCCATACAGAGAATTAGACAGTAGCATCTTAATACCTTTACAAGGCTTATTGGTAATTGTATCATTTCAGAACCCAGCAACATTTACTGACACCTGAGGATATCCACTCTGCTGTTCCTGCATCCACTTTAGTCACAATTTAGCAGTTTTGTGAAAACCACAATGTGCCCTGATTCTAGAGTCAAAGATCCTATTACATACTATTTTCCTGTTTAAGGGAATTATTATCTTTTGTAACAGATCCAAGCATTAATCTTTTAGTTAATTTTTACAGAGTACTACTCTGACCTTCAGCTTCAAAACTATGTAAGTCTGAGGCTTTGTGTTCAATTAAATAAATTTGTGTAATGCAAGTTTTAAAAGTACTGTCAAAAAAAAAAAGCCCCTGTATTTCAACTGCCCCTCCTCTCCTTGACCCAAAAACGTCCAGTGGCCACTGGCCAGGAAACATGTTAAAGAGGATGATCTTTACCTCATAACAGAATTTAATAACATCTCAGTTAATGAGAATGGTTGAAAGAATTAACTGAGAATTAATTGAAAATATTGTTTTTATTCCAACCTCACCTGCTGAAAATACTTCTTAGAACTGCATTTTACAATGTTTATTCTGCTGAATGCTAGTCTTTGAAGATGTTGCAAAGTGGAACCTGAAAAAGATGCATGGTGGTCAAATAAATCTGTTAAATATTGAGTATCAACCTTTAGTTTACAAATTACAGAAAATCAAATAAGTGTGCCTCCAGGTTTGGCTATCTTACAGCTCATTGGTGTTACCATATCCCTTCCACGTGTTTAATGGGCTATCATCACCATGCTGTGTTGTTTCTCTCAATTCCACAAAATGCCTAGAGCAGTTCCAGGCATCACCTCTTTATTCAGTACCATCAAGCAGCTAAAGTTGTGGAGGGAGTTCATGTAATCGATGATGTCTCATTTCTTTTTCTTTATATTTTGAAATATGTTCTTACTTACAGGACAGATAAAAAATAATGCAAACCCCATA
Source organism: Cabassous unicinctus (assembly GCA_029593785.1). NCBI lineage: Eukaryota > Metazoa > Chordata > Mammalia > Cingulata > Chlamyphoridae > Cabassous > Cabassous unicinctus. Next base: position 12,363 of record JAQZBX010045934.1, on the reverse strand, counting down.
CAGAGAACTTCAACATTCCCTTCCCCATTCCCCAAATACCCAGATACACCAATTTTAATATTTTAGCACAATTACTATATTGCTCAGTCTATCTATCCATCTTTATATCCATCTGTCTGACTAGCTATCAACCCATTTTCTGAACACTTGAGGGTAGGTTGTATACATCATGTTCCTTGAACATGTAATACTTCCATACACATATTCAAAGACCAATGCTGTTCACTTATGTAAACACCTAAAGAGCAGTTATCAAGCTCAAGAAATTTAACATGGCTATAAAGTTTAAAGTCTATAACCTATTTTTTTCATGTATCCTAATAATGTCCCATTGAGCCTTTTCTTCTTCCTTGCCATATCCCATTCAGGATCATGTATTGCATTTAGTTGTTATTGTCTCTTCAATTGCACTTTTAAAAAAAATGTATGAATATATATACAGCGCAAACTTTCTCATCTCAATCTCTCCCAAATATACCACTCAAAGTAATTAATCACATTCACAATATTGCAGTACTCTCACCACCTTCCATTACTAAAAGTTTCCTATCTACCCAACCAGACACCCTATACCCATTATATATTAACACCCTTTGCCCCTGCCCCTGGTAACCTGTAGTCTAATTTCTGTCTCTTTGGGCTTGTGTATTCTCTGTTATTTTCTTCATAGTTACCATGGGGCTTAAATTTACATCTTAAATCAATAACAATCTCATTTGCATTGATACCAACTTAACAATTTCAATAATATACAGAAACTCTGTTCCTGTAGCCCACCGTACCCTCACCTTTATGTTGTTCTTGTCACAAATTATATGTTTACACATTATGAGTCCAGAACTACTGATTTATCATTACGTTTTATGCATTTGCCTCCCACAACTTGTAAGAAGTAAAAAGTGGAGTTAGTTATAAACCAAAGCATACAATAGTACTAGCATGTATATTTACCCATGTCATTATCTTCATTAGAGATATTTATTTCCTCATGTGGCTTTGTTTTATTGTCCAGTGTCCTTTCCTTTCAACCTGCAGAACTCTCTGTAACACCTCCATTAGGGCCAGTTTAGTGGTACCAAACTCTCTCAGCTTTTGATTATCTGGGAATGTTTTAATCTCTTCCTCATTTTTGAAAGATAGTTTGGCTGGATATAGAATTCTTGGATGGCAATTTGTTGCTTTCAGCACTTTAAATATGTCATCCCTCTGCCTTCTTGTCTCCATACTTTCTTATGAGAAATCAGCACTTAATCTTATTGAATTCCCCTTGTATGCCATACATTGCTTCTTTCATGTGGCTTTCAGAATTCTCTTTTTAACTTTGACATTTGACTGCTTGCTTATACTATGTCAAAATATGGGTCTATTTGGGTTTAACCTGTTTGGAGTCCATTGACCATCTTGGATGTACATTTATATGTCTTTCATTAAATTTTGAAGTTTGCAGCCATTATTTATTTGAATATTCTTTCTGCCTTTTCTCTCCTTCTGAAATTCCCACAGTGCATATGCTGGTACACTTGATAGTGTCCCACAGGTTCCTCTGGCCCTACACATCTCCTCATTCTTTCTTCTTTCTACTCTTCAAACTGGATAATTGCAATTGTCTTATCTTCAAGTCCTCTGAGTATTTTTTCTTCCAGGTCCAATTTTCTTTTTAATTCCTGTCAAGAATTTTAAATTTTTGTTACTGTGGTCTTCTGTTCTGCTTAACTCCTTTCCATAATTTTTTTTCTCCATTGATATTCTCTTGGTATTCACCTATTGTTTTACTGATTCCCTTTAGTCTTTGTCCATATTTTCCTTAGATCTTTGAGAACATTTAGGATCATTTTTTAAATGTCTTTGTCTACTATGTTCCAGGTGTGTTCCTCCTCATTGATAGTTTCAAATGCTTTAATCTTCTCTTTTGCCTAGGCCATTGAATACTATTTCTTTGTATGTTTTATGTTTTGCTGAAAGCTGATCATTTTTATATTTCATAGTGTTATCAATGCAATTTAGAAACCGAGGCATCTATTCCTTAACCTTGTGTGTTGCTAGTTTTATGACAGTTTCTTTGAATTCCAGGAGCTAAAAAAAAAAAAAAGGAAACCCCTTTTCTGGTCTTTGCACATTGATCTGTGCAATAGCTCTCCTTTTGTACTTATCCATGCAGGAGGTTAGATAATAGCCCAAGTCAAAGAGTGGGGGGTTGCTCTTATCCTTTCTCTTCATTAGCCTTGTAAGGGACATGTATCTGTAACCCTAGGAATTCCTCCAATAACAGTTATGAATGTCCCTCTTCCCTAGGGAATGGAGTCCTTGAAGTCCCACGTACTGCACTCTTTGTCCTGCAGCCAGCAGTCCCTTGACTGTGCTCCCACAGTGTTCTGGAAGAGTACTCTGTGAGCTGCCTCCTTATACAGGGCAAGCTCTGGGATAGTAAGAGTCCCTCAGGCCACCATCATACATACTGGGCCCGAAACTCTTGCTCCCAGTGTGTACTCAAGGGTTACTTTGGCCCCTCCAGAAATATGATCAGTGATCCACACTGGGAGCATGGGTTAGCTCTGTGTCAAACCTATGAGAGGTGGGCAGGGACAAACCAGGGCACTACAAGATCCTGTGTCTTTTAAGTCTCCTTTTCCTTGATTTGGCATTCACACTATTGCTGCAGTCATTTAACTATTATCTGGAATTTGTTTCTGCCTATTCTTGCTGATTGTTCAAACTAGCTGTGGGGGAACAGAGCCCTCAAATGTCTCACTGTGCTACCTTGATCAAGTGGGGCTGGTTATGTGAGAGTATCTCTTTTTAAGGGCATATTAACTTTCTCAGAAGTTCCCCCAGCAAACTTTCTCTTATGTCTCATGGACAAGAAATTTGTCTCATGCCTGTTACTAAATTAGTTTTTACAGAGGAAAATGTATTGGCTTAGACAAGTCAGGAGTGATCCAGAGAGGCTAAGAAGAGGTCTAGCAAATCCCATCTCCCAGCTCATGGCCACCCTTTATCTGAACAGAATCAGAGTTGAGTTATGGAAGGAGGACTGTGAGGATAGACCAGCAGCCAGAGACTCTCATTTAGGCAAATAGTAATGTCTACCATGGTAGGGAAAATAAAGTTAAACTCATTTTTTGGCTTTTTAAAAATGTCCTGGCTTTCTTGACATAGAGCAATATTTTTCAAGTCCTGGTAGCCCCAAAGGCAAATTTAACCCTTGGGTCATCTCAGAATGTGCAATGTGCTAATGTTCCTGGTTAGTCTCCAACTGAAGGATAAATATGAAGGATATGCACTGTTTCATAAATAATGAAATTATTTTTCAAAGAATTCTTTCTGAAATGAATATCTTTTTAATGCAGTTTAGAAAATGCTCTCCTAAATTATTAGTTTGAGCCCATTTTATAGTATATATTTTATAATGGCCATAAGGCCTTGAAGATGGCCTTTACTAAGTACTATAAAAATAAGAATTCATAAAGTAGCAGTATATAAAATTAATATTAACAAAATGGATAGCTTTATGAAATAAATATAGCAAAAAGTTAATGTCACAATATAGTTGGTAGGTTCACTGTAAAATTCTTTCAGCCTTGCTTTGTTTAAATTTTCATATTAAGTAGTTGGAAAAATAATAAAAGAACTATATCAAAACAAAGTGTAGCCTTTATATGCACAATCAAAAATAAGTGAGAAAAATGCATGGAAGGGAAACAGTATTTACAATAGCAAAATAAATGTAATATGCAGGCCAATTTACCAAGAAATATTTAAAACCTATATGAGATAAACTTCAAAACACTGTTGAAAGAAGCCAAAGAAGATCTGAGGAAACAGAAAGACACTGAGTGAAAGACAGCATTACAAAGATTTCTGCCCTATCTATGTTTATTTATAAATGTAATATAAACCCAATAAATACACTAAGTTTTTCCTGGAGTTAGACAAGTCAGTTAATAAAGTTCATTTGAGTAAACATAGAAAAACAACCAGGAAAAATCTGAAATAAAATAAGAGTTACTGGCAATGGAGAGGTTAGCACTACCAGTATTTAAAATATATTATGAAAGCTTTATAATTAAAACTGCGACATTGATGCTTGAATAGACAAATCAAACAATAAAATAGAAATTACAAATCTAGAAATGGACCCAATTATATATGGAAATATAGTATAGAACAAAGGCAATGTAAATTGTAAGTGTATTATAGTAACTGAATAGATAAATGGGAAAGAAAAATTAGATTCATTCCTCACACTATGCCATAGTACATTCCAAGTGGATCAAATGTTTAACTTTAACAATGAAATTATATGAGCACTAAAAGAAAACATGGGTGGACTCCTCTATAGTCTGAAAATAGGAAAAAAATTTAAACTATGATTTAAAATCCAGAAGTAATAAAAGAAAAATAAATTGATAAGTTTTATTATAATATTTTTCAATCTAAATAAAATTTCATTTGGAAAAAATACCATGAAAAATTTTTTTTTAAAAAGCAACTTGGAAAAAATATTTTCAACTTAATTCCAAAAAGTTAATATGTCTAATTAATAAAAAAAAGAACTTTTAAAATAAAGACAGAATGACCAACAATTTTCTGTAAAACTAGATAGATTTCAAACAATTTGCAGAAAGAGCAAGGAGGTGGCTTTTAACCATATCAAAAGGTGTTCAACTTCATCTACAATAAGAAAAATTAAATTTAAAACTGTGCTGGGTTAGCATTTCTAACTTATGAGATTGACAAAAATCTAAGTTTGGCAAGGTTTTGGGGACACAAACACTCATCTGCTGCTGGTGGAAGAGCAAAATGGTACAAACACTTTTGAGTGGAATTTTCTAATATATAGCAAAAATACATATGAGTTTACCACTTCTCAGAATCTATCCCCCAAAATACTTAGGCAAAAATTTAATTTCACATGCGCGTGCACACACATGCACACACACAGGCATAATTTGTCCTTGTACTATTTTTTTTAGCATTGAAGAAAACAAAGGTTATAAAAAACTCAAATGTTCAACCATAAGAGATAAGAGACTGGCTGAATAGAAATAGTGCAGCTACACAGTGGAGTACGATTCAATTGCAAAAGTAAATGAGATAGCTACATATCCATATCCATATCCATATCATTATCCATATCCATATCCATATCCATATCTATACTACCATGGAGAGATTCGCAGGATATATTTTTAGGTTAAAAATGCAAGGTGAAGCAAAGTAGTTACTGTGTGATACCATCTAACTAAGAAAGGGGATATGAATATATGTACATATTGACTTATTTTCTAAAATGGAAGGATAAACCATTAATTTTAATGTTTACCAATAAGACAGGGTAAGGAATAACATGGGGTGGGATGGAAATAAAAACAAGACTTCTCTGAATACACCTTGATTTGTAGACTATGCAAATATTTTACATAATATGATACAAAATTAAATTTAAAAAAAATAATGCCTAAAATCAAGAGCAAAATGAAGTGAATGGAAAGTGGTTGAATAAACTATGATATATCCATGTCCAGTGGAACTTAATAAGAAGAATCTCTATAAACTGATATAGAATTGAGGCAGGATAGAACAGGGACCTAAGGAAGAGGGACAGAAAAACCAATGAGTTACACAAACACCACCTGGTGGGAGATACTAAGGCAACAGCCTGCTGACTTGCACAAACAAGTTATCAGAATGCAACTTGCAACATGATCACACAGCAGAAAAGGGAAAAAGCAGGAAAGCCCCGTACCCCCCCCCACCTACTTTTATAAACATCTTGTGCAGCAAACTCCAGCAGGGCTTGTGGACAGTGGCCAGAAGCCAATTATCACTGAACAGCAACCCCTAGAAAGCAGATCACACAATAAATTTCCCCCACTTTGACTCAAATACACCAATCAGCACAGACCCTAACCCTCTAGGATAGCCAATAAAACTAAAAACCCCAAGGTTCTCTTCCCTGAGCACACCTGCACTCACATCCTTGAATGTGTACTTTCCCCTTTCCCCTTATTAAACTCTTTTCTAACATTCTTATAACTGTGATGTGTCTCTGAATTCTTTCTTATGACGTGACCAAGAACCTGGAAATCAGTTCCTGCAACAGAATGATTTCTAGGACATATTGTGAAGTGAAAAGCACAAAGTGCAAAGGAATATCTATAGTATGTGATCACTCATGTAAAAAAGATGGAATATAAGAAATGACATGCATTATCTGCTCATTTGTGCAAAATAATTAAAGGAAGAATAAACCAGAAACTAAAGAGATTGGGTGGAAAATGGATAGTAAAAGTGTGTGTAGAGGGGTAGCAATGGGAATGGTTTAACAGGAAGGTAGAAGGTAGAAAGTGTGACCTTTCTCTCTGAGTGTATATTTGTAGAATACCTCTCTTTGATCCATAGTAAAATTTCACATTCTTCAAATAAACAACAACAACAAAATGTGGGGAAAAGCAAACTGGAATGCAAATACTAACAAATGAACCTAGCTCTATTACAAATACATACCACTACCACACACTAGGGTGGGGAAGGAAAGAACTAACCTGAGTAACTGTGGGAAAGTATATCTTGACTAGATACTATTAGGCTGAAGACAAGATATGTACATAAATGTTTCAATCTAATAAGAATGTTTCTCATAGGAGTACAGGCTAACTATTTTAACCCCACTTTGTGTGTCTAATAGGCTACAGACTTGAGCAATAAGTAATATAGTATCCATAAAGAGTTGGGTTTCTCACTTTTGTGGAAAGAAGTTATAAATAAGGAAAGGGGTAAATCTAGAATGAACCCTGTGTTTTGGGATTAAATCAGAGTATACAATCTTGGATATACACATGCATATACATATACACATATATGTACATACATACATAAATACATACACACAGATTGATAGGTACCGAAATACCTACATATTATGCTTATATACACAAACATATGAAATATAGCTCTGTCCCTTGAGAGACCTTCAAATCGATGGGATTCCATAGCAATGATCTCACCAAGTGCCCAGATCTTAGTTTCTAAATACCATTTCTAGTATTAGGAACCAGGGTTCCTTGAAGAAGTTGTTGATTCCCTATCTAGGGTATGAGGATAAACCTGGAACATCTTTCAGTGTCAGAAATTAAGGAAATGTTACAAAAGGGGGCATGTAAAACAACCAAATCAACCACAGGAATTAAACAGAAATTAAGAAAATGCTCAAAAGGGGAGCATGTAAAACCAACCAACCAACCACAAGAATCAACCCAAAGAAGTTTCCTGTGGCCAAAGCTGGAACAATTTTAGCAACAAAATAAGTAATTATAGTATTAGATTTTAACTCATGGAATAAAATTAATATCCATGTGTCCATAGTGATATAAACAAATAATTGAAACAATGGGGAGATGGGACAGCTCTTCCCTTCATTAATAAATATAGAAGCAAAAACAGATACAGAGAATTACTATTGGGCAACTATTCTAAATAGTTTCCACTCATAGATGTAGAAATTATTGGGCAAATATTTGAAGAAAAACAATTTGCATAGTCTCAAAATATCTCTCCAAGGTATTAATTAACTACAAAATGAAAAGTAGTAACTTTAGTGGAGAAACATGGTAGTCATCAACCTAACCATGTGGTCGAGGTACACGTCATCAGAACTAAGATGTATCAGTGCTGTATGTTGAGTGATGCACTAAGATGAACACAAAATCAATTATTGTGGTATTTTGTCAAAAAGAACCTCATTCTAACCCCTAAATCACATCAGAGAAGCCCAAACTGAGAGCAATTTAACAATATAAATGACTGGATCAGTACTCTTCAAAAGTGTCAAGATCATGAAAGGTAAGGAAAGACTGAGCAGTTGTTACAGATTAAAGAGATAACTAAAAGCAATGTGGGATCCAGAGATAAAAAATGGACTTTAGTGGGGAGTGGGTGTAGCTCAGTGGTTTGAGCGACTGCTTCCCATGTATGAGATCCTGGGTTCAATCCCCGGTACCTCCTAAAAAAAAAAAAAGGAGTTTAGTGGAAAAATTGGTGAAATTTGATGAGATTTCTGGTTTAGTTAATAATATTGTACCAATCTTAATTTGCTGTTCTTGATTATTTTAATACAGTTCTGTAAAGTTGTCAGCATTGGGGGAAGTAGAATGAGGGATATTAGAAAACTCCTTATACTATTTTTGCATCTTTTCTATAAGCCTAAGATTAGTTCAAATTAAAAAGATTTAAAATTTTTCTTTTAGAGACTTTTAGCTTAGTTAAATTGTGGTGAAAGAACCTAGTCTGTATGTTACTAACTCTTGAACATTTATTGAGAATTATTTTATGACTAAGTAGATGTTCAGTTTCCATGTACATGCCTGACATTGTGTATCATCTAATTATGAGGTACATAATTCTTAATATGGCCATTAAATCAGGCTTGTTACTTGTGTTAATTAAAAAACAACCCCTAAAATCTAAAGCAAAATGAAACCAATGAACCTTTCAGTGAAATATTGTCATACTGACAGAAATGATTTCAATGACTTTTAAATGCAATAAAAATATTACAATTCTTGGCAGGGTATACCCTATAGACAAAAAGAACTACAACACATTGTTTTATTTTATTTTATTTTTTATTTTTATTTTTTTAGGAGGTACTGGGGATTGAAGCTGGGACCTTGTACATAGGAAGCAGACACTCAAACACTGAGTTACACCCACTCCCCCACACATTGTTTTTAAAGAGTGTTATCTGTATATGTGGGATATAGCAAATGAATAATCATATAATTCATGATGTCATTAAGAACCATTGTTTTCCTCATGAGAGAAAGGAAATAGAGCTGTAAGAGTGTTGAGGTTGGGTTAAAAAATCCTGCAGTTCTAAATTTGAATAGGTAGTAGCAGTATGAATTCATGATGTATACATTTATATATTTAAAATTCTATTCCATTAACTGAAAAGGCCTAGATCCAATGACAACCCAGTCAGTTAACATTAGATTGGTTGATACTTTAATGAGATACATGCAAAACATGGAAGTATCTGACATATAGATAATAATACATGTTCTTATGGGGAAAAATAAGAATTCAAGTAAATTTGGGAAATTCTGAATTTCCTTCTTGAACATTATATGTTATGTTTTAATATTAAATGCTGTGGAACACAAATTCAAATTTTTAAAAATCTAGTGGATGTCTGGTATCTCTTGTGTGTTTTACAGTGGAAAGGGAGATAGGGCTTGTAGAATTCCTCTTTACTACACAAATTTAGGAAATGTTGCTGTGAGAGTGAAATTCAGTCTGTTGATAATTACTTCTAGGTCAAGGGGCAAGAGATCTAAAGAGAACTGCTGTTGTCATTGTATTTCATGAATGTATAATTTAAAGCAACAAATTTTGTTTAGTATCTATTAGACATCAAATACTGTGTCCAACATTGGGGATGCAAAGAGAAAAAAAGGAAGTGAAATGGGATACCAATGAGTAGAATATCAAAATAAAGAAGTACTAATGTTAACATTATAATAAAAGTTTGATAAGTTTTATGGAAATTCTTAAATTTTTAATTGAAGTGCTATGTGCAGGCAATCTTTGGGTAGATCACAATGACTTAAGTAATGTATGAGGGTGAAAGGAAGAAGGACATTTCTAGTGAAGCAAAGAAAGCTTAATATTACAGTTTATAGTGTGTTCTGGAAATGGTCATACTTGTCTGGAAAAAAAAATGTGTAAGGATGTGAGTTTGGGGGTTGACAAACCTGAGTTCTCATCATTTTTCTACCTGCAAATGTTTTTGGGAAGGTGATTTAATCTCTATATGGCTCAGCTTCCTCATATATATGGTGAGAATATATTTACCTGACAAAGTAAGGATGAAATAAAAATAACTTATGCAAAGTTTGCAGTAGAGTGTGGGCACTTAATCAGTGGTTTCTTATTAGGCAGATGGGACAAAATGATAAACACTCTTAGGTATCAGGATAAGGGATTGTGATTTTATTTTGTAGCCAATGAAGAATCATTGAAGGATTCTGAGCATGGGGGTGAGGTGATTTTCTCTGGAATTTGGAAAGATGAATAGGGAGGAATGAATAGATGAAGGGAGATGTAGAGCAGGATATTGTTCCCATCCTGGTGGAAGATGAAGGCAGAAAGTAGGGTATTGGTAGACTGGCTGAATCTTTTCAGTGTTTCAGAGGTAAAATTGATAGAACTTGAACATTTCTTAGACATATGTAGGTGAGAGTTGAGAGTGAGAGAAAGGGAAGAATAAAAACTGAAACCAGGACATCTGAGTTGTCAGTAATAGCAACAGTTAAGCCAAGTAAGGCAGAATGTGGAATAGTTTTTAAGGCGGAGACAATGAGTGCATTTGTGGAATTTAGTTCGATTTGTCATTTGTCTTTTGGCCTATGGCCTTTCTAGAGTAACTGAGCTTTGAAGATTTGAATATGGCAACCCAGTTGCCAATCCCAGAGATCCTTTTATGCTACAGGTCCACTGTCCTTTGAACAGTGTGTTATTCTATTACAAAAACCGTTATTGTGATCCTTTGGTTTGTTGCTTGTAAAGTTTGTCTGCTGTGTCCGAAAGGCTAGTGTAATACACTACAAGATAAAATAGCAAAACTTAAAACAATGTAACATAGTAGCCAATAACGTGGATATATGGTTTGCATTATTGTACTCCCTAAGGCAGGGGTATTGTTTTCTTTAAGGATATTTCAAAGCAAATGCAAATTCAGACATTCTATTGAATGCAAATCTGTGTGTGTGCATGTGTGTCTGTTGTTTTCATGTGCAAGACAGGAGAGAACTGGAAAAGATTCCAACTATGAGCAGGAGGGTAAAGTTCAGTTCATGATTGATGCCATCTATGCCATGGCTCATGCCCTTCATCACAGGAACAAGGACCTCTGTGCCAACTAGCGGGGTGTCTGTCCAGAGATGGAGGAAGCTGGGGGCAAGAAGTTGTTGAAGTATATCCGCAATGTTAATTTCAATGATAAGTCTCTACATATCCATACTTTCTGGAATGCCAAGTGTTGGCAGTTCTCTGTTTCACAAGTTACATAGTCGCATTGTGGCTCAACATTATTTTTAACTTTTGAATATGTGTCAAACCTTGATTATATAATTTTGAAGACTGAATCAACGTAGGAAAGAAAAGAAAGAAAGAAGAGAGGGAGGGAGGGTATATACTGGGGATTATAGTTTCTTCTCCTTTCCTTAAAATAGAAAGGTCTTTTCAGAGAGCCACATTCTTCCTTGATGAATATAAGTGGGGTGGGAGAGAAAAAGAGGATGAGGAAAGGACTTTGATTATACTGGTTAGTCAAAGTCATGATTGTACTTTGCCATACGTACCACATCTCAGATAGAAAGTTACTTGTCAAATTATAAAACATTGCTAGAAATTAATTGGTTATCCAAAGAAGGTGGGTAGGAATGAGTAGAAAGATGGGGAAATAGGGTAGAAGGTATGAGGGGGAGTTCCACTTCTCTGATAATACCTTTTGTAATATCTTGAGTCTTATATGTTAATGCTTCACATCCCCAAAATTAGATAAATAAATAAGCCTGGATGTGGGTGTAATCCAAAATTGAATATAGGCATTAACAAATAAACCTATGTTTGGTTTTCCCAGAACCAAACACATGTAAATTTCATTATTTATCAAACACTAAGTTTCATTTACCTGAGCCAGTTTCTGGCCTGGCATTCTGTTCCATGGATATGCCTGACCATTCTTACATTAGTGACAAAAATCATTTTGAGAAGTTTCTTGGTGCTTTTCCCTTGATTCTTTTTCCAGATAATATCTGCAGACCTATTGTGTCAAGATGGGCTTGTCTTCTGATGAATCAGAGTTGCTGAGTGTATGCAAATGTTTGGCTTACATTTGGGAAATGATTACTATATGTCAGCAACTGTGCCAAGTGTTTTATGTGTGTTGGCTTATTTGATCTTCAAAACATCACAATGGTCTATATTCTCAGTTCCCCCCTTTTTACATATCAGGACACTGATATGGTGCTACCTGTGGAACCTGGGCATCTGATTCCACAACCAGCTCTTGACTATTATCTCTAAATGGCTGAGTTACTGCATCCTCCCTCTAACCCATCTTATGATTGGATGCTCTGTAGGAATTCTCACCAAGGACATTTTTTTTCTCTTTCTTTGTCATCATTGCAATCACATTCTGTGGTCAGCATTAACTCCTTTTCTCTGAAGACATCCTGTTCTGCCAAATGGCCATCCAGGAAAGTTCTGGATCCTAGGACATTGTGACATGCATTGAGAGCAGGACTTGATGGTTTTGTACAGCAGAGACCTACCTGTGTTAGATTTAATTAGTGGATT
>JAQZBX010045933.1:0-20888 GCA_029593785.1 Cabassous unicinctus | reverse complement strand
GAACATAACACTTTACACACTGTATGTTTCTCTTACATAGTCTGGAATTATACACAGTTCTTTTCTTTTTTAAAGCACAATATTGAAAACTTTAAAAGATATTTAAGGGTTTGGGCAAGTGAATAAGGTAAAATGTATTTGTCTGTATAAAGAGAAAATGAAAGTGTAGGCACTGTTATGCACTGACATTAGTTATAATCCAGTTTTAATTCTTAAAACACTTTTGATTAGCAAAGCTAAAAAAATGGATGTTCCAGTTAAATGTTTTAAAGAGGTACAGATTTTTACAAGGACATAAGTTATTGTTCTGTAGAAATATCCTATTAAATATTGTATGTCCCTCCCTCTGCATAATTTGTAAAAAAACAAAAAAAAAGTAAAATACGTAAAAAGAAAATTATATAGGGATGTGTGACATTATTGTAACTGTGTATTTGAGAATAACGTGCAAAAATAAAATCAGAATATTCCCCTGTTAATGAATATTTAGTCTATTTTATACCAGTAATAAGCTAATGCTTTTTCTTTTTAAAATGTCCAGCTTTTGGAAGCGGGTGTGGCTTAATCGATAGAGCCCCCGTTTACCATGCGGGAGGCCCCGGGTTCGCTTCCTGGGGCCTCCATGTGAGGGCAGGCCAGCCTGCGCGGCGCGGTGGGCTGATGCAGCAGGACCTCACAGCAAGGGGGAGATAAGCAGACATGGAAGAAACACACAGCAAATGGACACAGTAAAAGACAAGCAGCAAGGCGGAGATAAATAAATAAATAAATAAATAAATAAATCTTAAAAAAAAATAAAAAATAAAAAAATAAAATGTCCAGCTTTTGTAAACCTAATAAACAGCAAAAGCAGTAAAAAGGGGAGCGGCTGTGGCTCACGTGGTTGAGCGCCTGCTTGCCACACAGGAGGTCCTGGGTTCTGTTCCCAGTGCCTCCAAAAAATAAAAAAGCAAACAAATGAAAGAACCAACTCAGGAGGGCCGATGTGGCTCAGTGGCTGATTGCCACCTTCCCTTGTATGAGGTCCTGGGTTCAATCCCTGGCCCTGGTACCTAAAAAATAAAAAAATAAAAACAAGCAGCAGTGAAAAAAAAAAGTAGACTCTTGACATATGAAGATGTGAAGCTAGAATGGTCATTAAGGAAATAAAAACATTGAACTTCCTCCATGACTTCCTTTCTCTCTGAATTTGTATTTGCATCAGCTTATTTATCATTGTGTACACAGGAAAAGTATTTAGTTTATTACTTCTAAATCACTTTGCTTTTTTAAAAAGCAACTGACCCTTTCTAACATTGATGTGTTAATGGATGAATTATTACCACTTTTCCAAAGTTAAAAAAAAATGTACAAATCTCTATGTGCAACCATTGGACTAGAGAGATGAAATATCTATAAAAAAATAAAACAATTAAAAATGAATTTACCAACAGTCATCTAAAACCTTAGCCAGATATTCAGACTAAATCCAAGGGCGAATCTTTGCAAGGAATTGAAATCATACCCAAATAGTTATAACTTGCCCTTGTGTGTGTGTGTGTGTGTGTGTGTGTGTGTGTGTGTGTGTAAATGGAAAAATCTAAACAAAGAATTCTAAAAACCCACTATAAACATAAATGCAAGTCATGGCACGAGGAGGCCTGGATATCTTTAATAAATAAATAAACCCACACACACCCGGAAGCTGGTTATGCTGGTGGAAATAGCAACGGCGTAGTAAAATAGCATATTGCCTGTATCCAGTGATACTCAATCAATCCACAGCTCAGAGGATCTGAAATCGAGGGTGGGCTGTTATCTGGTCTGGACCCTCCCACTGCGGCTGAACACCACCACTCCCTCGGCGGGGTAGGGGGACCCCTGGCCCCAGAAGTCTATGTCGCTAGTCTCCCCTGAATCAACAACTTTGGAGTCAGTTTATCAGGCTACGTGCTCTCTGGAAGCAATGTCCAGGAAAAAGAAACGTTTTAGGAAGAAACACAAGGCACTTTCGTGTTGGATGGGGGTTCTCCCCAAAGGAGGAGCCATTGAGACCTGTCAAGAAAGCCCTGTGCATAGCAGGGGGACGTGTGTTCATGTTTCTCTAGAATTTCTCCACCAGCTCAACGACCTTTTTTATAGTACCTTCTTTATAATTAACTATAGTCTGTAAGTTACTTTAACTCTATTTCCCCATGCATCACCGTATTCTTAACACCGTGTAGAACATTCCTGTATTTATATTATTAGCCACAGTCCTCGTCTACTGCCAAAATCAGTTATACAGTCCCTAGATTATCCTCCAGCTGTGCTCCAACATAAACCTCCCTAGACGACCCATTTCAGCCATAATCACACCCACAAATCAGCAGTGTTTGTGACACTCATTATAATGTGCTACCATCAACTCCATCCATTACCACATATTTACAATTGAACTTATTAAACGTTCTACATACATCCAGCATCAGCTCCCCCTTCTCAACCCACCAACCTACACTCCATAGTCCAACTCTGTAAGTCTATTCATCATTTTTAGTTCATATCAGAGAGGCCATACAATATTTGTCCTTTTGTGTCTGGTTTATTTCACTCAACATAATGTCCTCAAGGTTCATGTTGTCATGTGCTTCCCCATTCATCTCTTCTTAGAGCTGAATAGTATTCCATCGTATGTATATGCCACATTTTGTTTATGCATTCATCAGTTGACAGGCACTTAGGTTGTTTTCATCTTTTAGCAATTGTGAATAATGCCACTATGAACATCCATTTGCAAATATCTGCTCACGCCATTGATTTTGGTTCCTCTGAATATATTCCTAGTGGAGGGATTGCTGGATCATATGGCAGTTCTATATTTAGCTGCCTGAGGAACTGCCAAAACGTCTTCCACAGAGGCTGCACCAGTCTACATTCCCACCAAGTGAAGGAGTGTTCCTATTTCTCCACATCCTCTCCAGCGCTTGTAGTTTTCTTTTTTTAATGATGGCCATTCTGTAAGGCATGTAATGATATCTTATTGTAGTTTTTGACCTGCATTTCACTAATAGCTAGTGATGTTGAGCATCTTTTCATGTGCCTTTTGGCCATTTGTATTTCTTCTTTGGAAAACTGTCTCTTCAAGTCTTTTGCCCATTTTTTAATTGGGTTGCTTATCTTTTTGTCATTAAGTTGTGTGATATCTTTATATAACATGGAAATCAAACCCTTGTTGGATATGTGGTTTCCAAAGATTTTTTCCCATTGAGCTAGCTGCCTTTTCACCTTCTTAAAATTATTGGAAACACAAAAATATTTCATACTGAGGAAGTCCCATTTATCTAGTTTTTCTTTCATTGCTCTCATCGGACATTTTGGGTATAAGGTCCAAGAAACCACCACCTATCACAAGATCTTTTTAAGGATCTTTTACTGAGCAATTATTATGCAAAAAGAACTGTACTTATTTGTGATAGTGATTTCATGTGTCAGCTTGGCTGGCTCTGTCCACCTGTCTGGCTGCGCTGGAGGTATTTTGTAGATGGGCTCGGCATGTGCAGCCAGCTGGCTTGGGTAAAAGTGCTTCCTCCACAATGCACGTGGGCATCCCCCAGTCCGTCAGAGGCCTTAGGAGGGGAGCTGAGGTTTCCAGGGGAAGAAGAAATCCTGTCTCAGGATGATAACGTCACTTCCTCTGAGTTGCCAGCCTGCCGGCCTGCCCTGTGATTTCCAACTCAAGACTTCAACATTGGATCTTACCAGGATAGCCAGCCTGCCTGCCTACCCAGAATCGCATGAGCCAATTCTTAGGATGAACTTCTTTATAGCTGTATAGACCTCTTTTTATAGACACACTCTCTCCTGTTGGCTCTGTTTCTCTAGGGAACGCTGGTTAGCCTCCCTAATCTCCTCTGCTCCTCACAGGCACCCCACAGGGCGTAGTGATTGCCGCATCTTGCAGAGCTTGTGGAGTCTAAGGAACCTGCCTAAAGCCCCAAAGCAGGTCACCGTGGAGGTAGCACACAGCCAGCCCGCTGACCTGGCAGCCCCTCTCCTCCTCCGTGCAGATCAGGGGTCGTCTCCATCTCTTCCCTCACTGCCTCCCACCCTTCACCCGCCTCAGGGAGGAGGAGGAAGAGCTTAATTCCCAGGCAGCAGCACCCAGGAGAGCTCACAACAAGTCTAATTTTACATGAGCATGCTGCAAGGTCACTTACAATGGAGACACCCCAGATGAGTCGATTTTAAAGTGAACACTCCAGCAAATCATATTCCTATTTAAAGAAAGGGCTCTTGTAGAGACACACCCTAAGATATGCCGTTGCAATTCACTGGAATGTGTTTGGGAGGTGAAAATAGCTGAAGAAATTGGCCAGCTTTCCTCATCACACAATATTCCTCACCATCTGCTGCACTTGCTATGAAGACAGTGCTCAGTGCTTAAAAATCGCATCAAAGAAAATGTGAATAACTGGTTTACAACCTGGGAGAAAAAGGGGAAGGAGGGGCTCCTTCCATTGCCCCAAGTTCAGATTACAGTTAACGTGTCCTTGTGGGTGGCTGTGCTTGCTTCTTAAAAGCAGCTAATTGTGCATACCACCAAATACTAAACAAAGGGGGATGTGCGTGGGAGGTGGGAGCCAGACGCTAGAATAATTTAATTACTGTCAGGTGGTTCTCAAGCTGTACAAGGGGGAGAAATGCCTTGAACAAGATCTATTACCCAGAAAGCAAATGGAGAATTGGAGCGTCTCTCTCTCTCTCTACTCCCAAGCAATCCCAAAAGTTTTCAAGAATTTGAAGACGTTGCTGTTTGCTTCTAGCACGAGGCTACTGCCGTCAAAGCCTCGAGCTCAGTGAAGGCCTGCACTCGACTCCAGCCCACGGCTGGCACGACTTAGGAGGTGCTGAGACGCCGGGCCCCCACTGCTTCCAGGAGAGTTCCCCAGTCACCTGTGAGCAGTGTTGACAAGGACGCGGAATCCACTGCCTCTCTGGGGGAGGCCCTAAGCTTTGGAAGGAGGGACAAGGGCACCTACCTCATAAGGCAATAAGGAAAGCACAGGTGGCCACGCCCAGGACAGAGGCTCTGGGCGAGAGAGGGAGAAACTTCTCACAGCCTGGCTAGGAGCCCTGGGCTGTGGACTTTGTGGAGAGCACCGAGAAGCACCAAGAGAAAAGCATGTGGCAGGTGTGATCCGTGCCCACAACGAAGAGGTGTGACAGGCAGCACGCTACCCAGGTTGCACTTTGAGGCCTGCTGTCTTAGCTTGCAGGGCTGCGCTGGCAGATGCCACACCCTGGTTTTGGTGTACCAGGAATTCATTGGCTCGTGGTTTGGGGGCTACTAGACGATATCGGCAAGGCTTGCTCATCCCGGTGCCAGCTGCTGGCGACACTTGGGGTTCCTGGCTTCTGCCTGTTCCCCCGTCACATGGCGAGGTCCTCCCCTTTGCCACTCCCGAGCCTTCCAGGCTCTCTTTCTGAAGCCTCCAGGCATGCGGCTTGGGCTGCACCCCGTAACTGAAAACAGCAGCTCCCGGGGGTCCTGGTTACCGCGGGCCAAGCCACAGGGCCGTGGATTAGATTCAGAGCATGCCTGGGTGGGGACACATCGCACCAAGCTGTGGCAGCCCCCAGGCGGGGGAGCAGAAACGGGGCGCAGGGGCCCCGGGTGCGGGAGGCCCACGCAGCGACCAGCCTCCACAAAGGTAGCTTTCCAAGCTCTGGTTCGGGGTTTGCAAGGGCGTGGCAGCGACAGCCCGGTGGCTGTGCGGAGAGCGGGAGCGGCTCTGGAAGGCCCTGGAGGAGCGACAGGTGACCTGGGTCCCTCGGGACGGCCTCCGCCACGGAAGGAGCATGGCCGGCGATCCGCGTCCTCTCTGGAAAGGCAGCAAGGCCCGTGTGGGAGACGACAGCCGTGGGTCCCGCCTTGGGAACACGGGCTGGATGCACCGCCCATCTTTCCCTTCGGCCCCTTCTTCCCACCCCCCAGCGCTGCCTCTGAACGTGCAACCAGTTGAAGATGAAAATAATAGTAAAGTACTTTGTGCAATGTTGTAAATATACCGAATCACTGTTGGCTATTTTGGGATTAAATTAACCATCAAAGTACTGAGATCCAAACGGCATTGTTTGCTTGGAAGTCAGTGGATTAAAGGCCCGAGGGCCAGGGAATTAACACTGCATTCCTCGTCTTACACAGCACAGGGATGGTCGCCGCTACGGAAAAGAGCTGGCACAGAGCGGAGTCCTTAGTTACAAGCACGTCATCGGGAGAGACAGGGCTGTCAGGAAGCGCCCTTGACGACCAAGCCCCCGCGAGCCAGAATCCGCCAACACTCTGCATCCCTCTCCACCCCCAACTGACGCGGGCACGTTCCTCAAGGTGCCCAAGCGATGGGGCTGGCCTGGTGGACAGCCAGGTTTCAGCAAGCTCCCAGAATCTCAGATTCATAAGCCCGTGGTAGGACTTTTAAACTCCCACGCGGGGCCCACTCACTAGACCATGAGCGCCTTCACGCCAGGGGCAGGGTTTTGTTCTTCTTTCTAGCCGCTGAGCACGATACTCAGGGCAGTGGGCTCTCGGCGAATGTTTGCTAAATTATTAACTGCCAGAAAGCCAGATGCTGACTAGCTTTTCCCCACCCACACCATTAAGCGTCCGGCTGGCAATGACTGGCCCGAGATGGCTCCAGAGTCCCGGAGCCTGACGCAGCCTCCGGAAGAGGCCGCCACCAACACAAAGAGGAAAACAGCCTCGCTGACAGTTAGGATGGAGAGGCTCGCTTACCTCCAGTTCCTTGCTTTTGGCAGGCCCGGCACAAACGGCAAAGAGACAGTGCTGATATTGAAGAGATTTTTCATTTTCATTCCTAGAGAGTGCACAGGAATCTTTATGGCTCATGGACAAGAACAGCTGGAATCCTCTCCCTGCTGGGGAGGAAGGCACAAGGCACTGCAGCTGGAAGACCCTGAGGTGCCATTCAGAGAGGAGAGGAGCTTGGTCCAGTCCTCCAGCTTCTTTCTTTAAACAGAGAACACCTGTGCTCAGCACGAAGACACTGTTCATGGGCACATAGCAGGGGCTCTGGGGTTAGAACTGGGCTTGAACTCTGTCACTACCTGTGTGACCTTGGGCAGATCACTCAGCCTCTCTGGGCCTCAGTTTTCAGAACTATCCCCATCTCTCAGCATTATGATAAGACCTGGATAAAACCAGGTATGTTCCCGAGAGGCTCTGTAAACCAATGCTCATCATACATGTTAGTCTTTCGTGCTTTACCACTGCCTCTTTCTGGGTATCCAGGGGGTAGAGCGCCAAACTATAGGAAAAGGCCCAATTTAAAAGCAGAAATTCTGAGACCCGGAGGTGGAAGTTGGGAGTGAATTCCAGTGTAAGTGACTGAAAATCAAGTCCTGGATTTAGCCAGTGCATATCTGGAAGATAATAATGTCTTTCTGCACAGCTCCGTTTGACACTAAAGAATTCAGCTCTCAGTCTCGGTACTTCCAATATCAGAGGGATTTTGACACCCGGAAGTTACACAAATTGGCATTTGATCAACATCATTCACATTCGTTGATTTTTTTTCTCTTTAAATTGTAGAAATATTACCTGTCACATAGGAAGTGCTTTCCAGATGTGCTTGTGTGAAAATATTAACATTAGCAGAAGCAGAAAGGCTGGGATGTCAAAAGTGAAACCTTACAAACAATAAGTTTTCAGTAAATTTATGCTTTCCTATAAATTCATGTGCCTTCTCTGTAAAATAGGCAGTTTTTCTAGTTATTTTTAATAGCCCAATTCCTCTGGTCTTTAACGAGATTTTTATGGAGTTGAGAACTTTGCTGCTCAGAATAGTTTGCATCCAGCAGGGTAGACGCAGCTGCCATGTGTCCCTCAGGTCTCTGGCTAACAACCCTTCCCCTTCTGGCGTGGGTTTGTGAGAGAGGCCCTGCCTTTCTCACCCTTCTCTGCCACCCCCCTCTCCTCTTCCCCTTTGGGACCTGCTGGCAGTTGTGGCCTAAAGGCTGCCCACCTCTGCTCCCGAGTGCTCCCAAGCTGCAGCTGCAGCAGCTCATGGAGGAAGGAATTTAGGTGCCAGCTCACTCCGCTCCCCTGTGGCTGAGGCAGCGGCTCCTCCCTTCTGCTCAGTGAGGGTCCAGGGAGGTTCCCGGCTGGCGAGGGGCGAGGTCCCGGCGGGGAGGCGGGGTCCCGGCTGGGGGTGTTCCCCGGCTGGGGGTGGTTCCTTGCTGGGTGCCCGCGGGCATCCTCCCTCAGCACTGTCTGTCGCCATGGATACGGAGGAGGCCCGTGGGGAGGAGGCCCGTGGGGACCAGCGCGGCAGGGAGGCTCCAGGAGTGAACCCAGAGACAACAAGAGAACCAAACGGGCGCTGAATTGTTCAGGTGGGAGAATTTACTTTCAAGCTGATTTTAAAAACAGTTCCTAGGGAAGCGGGTGTGGCTCAGTGGATAGAGCTCCCATTTACCATGCAGGAGGGCCCGGGTTCGCTTCCCGGGGCCTCCTTGTGAGGGCAGGCCGGCCCTCGCGGGGCGGTGGGCTGATGCAGCAGGACCTCACAGCAAGGGGGAGATAAGCAGACACGGAGAAGACACATAGCGAATGGACACAGCAGCACAAGCAGCAAGGGGGGGATAAATAAATAAATCTTAAAATAAATAAATAAAAACAGTTCCTCATCTCAAAACAAACAAGTGGAGAGAAGACTGTTCTTGGAGAGAGAACACAAAAGCTTGAGCTGTGCAGTTGTCTGCTGGCGTGCCCTTCCCTCAGGGCCAGAGTTCCCTGTGAAGGCCCAGTGCTTATGGCTGTGCTCTGCCTGGCTTCCCTGAGCAGCAGCCTGGACAGCCCGTGGTGAGAGCCTCGGCCCCCGCAGCGCCCTCAGCCAGCCGCGCTCGCACCTCCACTTGCTGCCCGCTTTCCCCAGAAGCTCACTGTTTTCAGAGGGTGATTTCCAACGACCACATTTCAGAAGCTGTCGGAAACGTTTTTCTCCTTTTGTTGCTTGTCGCCGAGTGAGAGCAATCTTGTAATGACACCGCGCATGTTGACATGCCTTCTTATAATGAGTCTTCAGGGGGAAATTCAGCTTAAGAGAATTAAGAAAACAGTCTGCTACTCCCCATAACGTCAAAGCCATAGAACCTGGTTTTGCATGCCTGATTACCACGTGGTTACACTGCCTGCAAAGCAGCTGGCTACCCGCGGCGTGGAGGAAGGGCCCTCGCTGCTGGTCAATGCGAGGGTAGTGTTCCTTGCGCTTGCCAATCTGCACAGATAAAAATAATCGATAGCACATCATCTGTTACCGATTTGTAAGAACTAGGGAATAAAAAGCAATGGACAAGATCACAACACAATGTCTCAGCTTTAGAACAGATCTATTAAATGCCGCACATCACAAAGAGCTAGCGTGCCAACACTGCAAGTTTGAAAGGCAGACACATGTTTATATGTTTACTTTCTACCACCACTGGGGATTAACGCTAGTCATTAGTATTGCTATCAAAACGGAACAGTGAATAATAAACAATAAAAGGAAAAAGCCAGCAGCTGAGGTACATTTATCTAAATCTCTCTGTCCTTACAGACCAAGAATGACTTCTCCCTTGAAAAGCAGGAGTGATGGACGATGTCACAGTGACCAAAAGTGAAATGAGAGTGATGGTCTCAACCGCATTCCCAATGCGACACTTCTAAAAAACATGCCCTTGGAGTTTATTCCAGGGGCATGTGATACAGCTATGTTGTCTCATTGCCAAGAATCCTTGGGCATAGCACAAACCTGTTGTACGTCAAAGATATTTCAAAGGCCTGACAATTCATTTTACTTACTAATTACTCTAACAGGCAAGACATAAAAATATTTCCAATTCCTTTGTGGAACAATATAGTTTAGTTTAATTCATGATTGGCCAAAGTTAGTCCTCCGGTGTGATCTGAGTCTGCTGAAAAGATCTCCAAAGCCCCAATATATCTCCTGGGCCCCTAGAGACAGGAGATTATGACATTATTTCTAGAAGACCCTATTAAACTTAAAATTCAATTATCAAAGATTGATTTTAAAATGTTTAGCTGAAAGAAGATCCTTGAGGAAATATGTCCCAGAGCAGGCAAAACAGTTATCTGAGAGATTGAGACTGGAGGAGAGAGAGAAACGTGGCATTTAGTGGATGTTTACTATATGCCTGGAACTGAGTGACACCCGTGCATAGTTTTTAACCCTCGATGTAATATTGCTCCCATTGTACAGACCACGTCGCACAGCAATTGAGGGGCAGGTCTGAGCTCCAGCTACCCTGGTGAGAACAGGGGTGGTGGGTAGGTGTACAGAAAGGTTTGGAGAAGGACCACTGCTCGGGGAGGTGGGGCGGCCAGGACCATGGGGTGAAGCTCCAGAGACACATTCTACCACTGGGAGCTCAGGTGGACGTAACAGAATCAGGGGTATAATCCTGAAATGGGCCCTAATTTATTTCATATTCATTTTTTAAAACATTTGAAGAACAGTGGGAAGAGTGATTCATTTAGGAGAATGTACAAGTGCTCTTCAATATTCAGAGACTTCAAAAAACAGTAGTAAAATGCATTTGTTGGGGGTTTGGTTTAGGAATAAAAGTGAATGTGGTCCGTATGGGCATAAGTGTGGTCCAGTGCGAGTGTGTGCACATGGGAGTGTGTGTGTGAATGAGTGTGTGTATAAGTGTGATGTCTGTGTGAGTGCACATGGGAGTGTGTATGTGTGTGAATGAGTGTGTGTATAAGTGTGATGTCTGTGTGAGTGCACATGGGAGTGTGTATGCGTGTGAATGAGTGTGTTTGTGTGATAAAGCACATTTAACACAGTATTGCTTTGCAACCCTATAAATACCCTCTCACCTGGGAAGAAACCAACCCCACTTAAACTACATGCCTACTCTGAGCCTGCCGCTGAGGAAACGAACGCAGCTGTTCTGAGTCTTTTTAAATTCAAAACAGACACAGAAAATTGCCCAGTAAGTCTAATATAGCCTCTAGAAGCAATTTCCCCCCTTCTCCAAGAGGTCCGTTTAGCACCTTCTCTCTTGTCTGACTTCCAGCATTCCCTCTAACCCCAGCTCCCGACTGATGACCTTGCCTCATATCCCCGAGAAGCCAGATGCACTCACACAGGTGTGCCCTCCACATGCACTTGTACCCATATGTTCTGCCTTTTCTCCTGCTACAATGGAACAAGCGTCTTTCTTCCCACATTTGTGCTCTGGATCATGTCCTCTCTATCCCTCTCAAGGATTTTGCATCATTTCTCGATTTTCAGTGCCTTTCTTTCTCATTTCCACCAGCACACAAATGTGCTCTTGTATCCGCCATCTTTAACAACTGTTCTTATTATCTTTATCCCTCCCCAAGATCTGCTCCCCTTTCTCTACTCCATTTCACAGCAAAACTTATGAACAGTTGTTTCCCACTGGTTACCCCTACATCTACACTTGCAGATAGCTCTTCCACCCCTTCCTTAGTGCTTCTATCTTACCCTCCAGCCCAACAGAACTGCTTATAACCAAACCACAATATCAAGGTCAGTCTTCACAACTGTGACCTCATTTCACTCTGTCAACAGTATCTACACAGTTCACACTCTCCCCCTCTTGAAATTGGTTTTTCTCTTGGTTTCCATGACCCCAACTCTTTAAGTTTCCTCCTACCTCACTGTCCATTCCTTCTCAGTTCCTTTGCTGGCCACCCCTCTTCTGCCAGATTTTTACCTCTTTAGACGTCTCAAGGCTCATGCTTTAGCCTTCTTCTCTTCTCTATGGATGATCTCAATCCCAAGCTTTTAGATGTTATCCAAATGCTGGGATTTCCAATTTCATATCATTGGTGCCAAGCTCCCTGCTGAATTTCATGCTCTGGTATCTTACTACTTGGAATCTCCTTAGATTTCAGCTTTTAACCTCCAACTTAACATGTCTCAAACAGAACATAGACGGTTGTTTTGTTTTGTTTTGTTTTGTTTTGTTTTGTTTGACTTCAAAATCCAGTTTTACCAGTGGTCCTCTACATCTGATTAAATAGTGTTATAATCCAATTATATTTACAATTCAAGTTAGAATAGCAAAACTGAGGCATCATCTTGGCTTTTCTTTTTCCCTCATGCTCACAATTCCAATCCACATTAGGTCCTGTTGACTCTCCCTCCAAATTATACCGATTCCATCCATTTCTTCCAGTAGACTCCATTCTCCTTGCCCAGCAGGCACCATCCACCTTGCCCAGTAGTATTTGTCCACTTTGCTCAGCGGACTCCGTCCACCTCACCCAGTAGGCTCCATCCACCTCACCCAGAAGGCTCCCATCCACTTCTCCTGGTAGACTCCCTCTATGTAACAGAAAAGCTACATAAAAATATGGGATATTCCCCTATACCCCCATACTCACCCACTCCCACATTTTCCCCTATTAATAGCATCTTACATTAGTGTGGTACACTTGTTAAAACTGATGAACAAATATTGAAGTATTACTACTAACCAAGGTCTATAGTTTACATTATTGCACCATACAGTTTTATAGGTTTGGGCAAAATGTTTAATGGCCTGTATCCATCATTGCAATATTATACAGAACAATTCCAATGCCCTAAAAATGCCATGTCTCATCTATTCTTCCCTCCCTCTCCCCTCAAAACCTCTGGTAACCACTACCTTTATATCAATGTTACAAGTTCTTCTGTTACTACAATAATAATAAATATGCTTTGGTCTGTGGTTGCATTCCCCCCTTACGTTTATTCCTCATTCTTGAGGATTTGGGGATGGTGATGTCCGCTCTGCTTCAGACCAAAAGTGGGCTTAAATTTTATGAGGCAGATGGAAAGGAACTCTTTTGCTTACAGTTATAGACACTCTCTGTTTTCTTTGGATGGGGGTTTTCCATCATCATCATTTTGTTAGTTATCTTGGACAAGTCCAATGAACTGGAGAGTAGGTGTTGGCTACAACTCTGCTGAGATTCAGGGCTCAGCCAGCATATGAACAGACTGAAGATTTAAGTATCTGGGACATATATTTAATGGGCATAGTGCTAATTATAGGTTCAAATAAAAGGGTTAGAAGAATCATATGTAGGGAAATTATAAATGAGTCTAACTCTGTTACATTGGAAAAATACATTAACACATATTCCAACGTAAGGACCACCTTTGGGATGCTGATTTCATGGGTATGTGTGCCTTGCCTATGGTGACCAGATGTCTCTAGAGCCCTCAGAAGCACCTCTGTTTGAGGCTTTGTTTACTGTGGCATTTAGTGAGATCTGCCTGAGATATATATAAGAGTAACCTCTGGAATGACATCCTGACTCACGTTGAAATCTCTTAGCTGTAAGAACTCTTTTGTATTTAATATTTCCACTTTTGGGCAAGGTCTTTTTCCAAATGCATTGCTAACTGGCACTTGGTAATAATCCCTCTGTGTCAGGGAGGCTCATCCCTGGGAGTCATGTCCCATGCCAGGGAGAAGGTAGTGAGTTTATTTCCTGTGTTTGGCTTAGAGATAGGCCACATTTGAATAACAAAGAGGTTCTCAGGAGGTAACTCTTAGGCAATAGTTATTATTAGGCTAAGTTTCAATCTTACAAGAATAAGGTTCATAAGTACAAGCATTAATATCAAAGTCTTGGCATATTGGTCTGTTTTATTTTATTAGGTATTGCCTGGGAACTCTAGAGATTCTTCCACTCTATTTGAGAACACAGCAGGACTCTCTAGGATAGAAGTTTAATTTTTTTTTTGGTTATTGTATGGGTCTCCACCCACTGAGATAATACCCTATGACAGCATGAACACATTCATTTTCCTTAGAGACATGACCCACATACACCCTTCCCCACACATCCCCTCACCATGGACACCCTGCACCAGTAACCCTCCCCTGTCATATATGCCAAAAGAACATTCCCACAATTGTATTCTCAACCACAGTCCTCAGCCTTCCCAGGGTTTACCTGTTCCTTCCTCCAGCCCTCCTCCCAGCTCCATGGATAGCCCAACCCACTCCCCAACCCCATTCATATTCATAGTCCAGCACCATTGACCCCATTCACATCATTGTACCACCATCACCCCCATCCACTGCCAAACCACCACCATCCACCTTTTCATAGATTCTGCCCAGATTGAGCATTGACTCACCACTCTCTACTCCTTTTCTATATTCTGGTAACCTATCTTCCAGACTATATGTCCATGAATCTGCTCAATATCCTTCATTCATATTGGTAAGATCATGCAACATTTGTCCTTTAGTAACTGGTTTAATTCACTCAACATAAGGTCTTCGAGATTCATCCATGTTGTTGTATGTGTCAATACTTCATTCCTTCTTACAACTGAGTAATCTCCCATTTTATGTTTATATATCACATTTTTTTATCCATTCATCCACTGATGGAAACTTGAGTTGCTTCCAACTTTTGGCAATTGTGAATAATGCTGCAATGAACACTGGTGTGCATATATCTTATCACATCCCTGCTTTCATTTCTTCTAGGTATATTCCTACTAGTGGGATTGCCATATCATATGGCAATTCCAAACTCAGCTTCCTGAGGAATCACCAAACCATCCTCCACAGTGGCTGTACCATTCTACATTCCCACCAGCAGTGGATGAGTGTTCCTATTCCTCCACATCCTCTCCAACACTTTCAGTTTTCTGTTGTTTTAATAGCAGCCAGTCTAGTAGGTATAAGATAATATCTCACTGTAGTTTTGATTTGCATTTCCTTAATAGTAATGTTGATCATCTTTTCATGTGCTTTTTAGCAGTTTGTATTTTCTCTTTGCAAAAATATATATTCATATCTCTTGCCCATTTTTTAAAATGAGTTGTCTTTTTATGTTCAGGATGTAAGATTTCTTTATATATGGTGGATATTAGACTCATCAGATAAGTGGGTCCCAAATATTTTCTCCCATTGACTAGGCTGCCTTTTCACTTTCTTGACAAAATCCTTTGAAGCACAAAAGTTTTTAATTTTGAGGAGGTCCCATTTATCTATTTTTTCTTTTATTACCCATGCTTTGGGTGTAAAGTTTATGAAACAATTTACTACTACAAGAATTTGTAGATGTTTCCCTATATTATCTTTTAGGAGCTTTATGGTCTTGCTCTTATATTTAGGTCTTTGATCCATCTTGAGTTAATTTTTACATAGGGCATGAGATGGTGATCCTCTTTCATTCTTTTGGATATGGATATCCAGTTTTCCCAGCACCATTTGTTGAAGATACTATTCTGTCCCAGCTGAATGGGCTTGGTGGCTGTATATGCATTGGTCTATATCTGAACTCTCAGTTCAGTTCCATTGGTCAGTATGTCTATCCTTGTGCCCATACCATGCAGTTTTGACCACTGTAGCTTTGTAGCATGCTTTAAAATCAGGTAGGATGATACCTACAATTTTGTTTTTCTTTTTCAAGATGTTTCTGGCTATTCAAGGTCCCTTACCTTTCCAAATAAGTTTGATAATTGGCTTTTCCAGTTCTGCAAAAAATGCTGTTGGAAATTTTATTGGGATTGCATTGACTCTGTAAATCAATTTGGGTAGAATAAATAGACACCTCTACAATCATAGTGGGGGACTTCAATATACCATTATCACCATTAGACAGGATGTCTCAACAGAGGCTCAATAAAGAAACAGAGACCATGAATAATAAGTTAGAGGCACTAGACCTAATGGACTTATACAGAACATTACACTCCACAACAGCAGGATATACATTCTTCTTGAGTGCTCATGGATCATTCTCTTGGATAGAGCACATGCTAGGTCATAAACAAGTCTCAACAAATTTAGAAAGATTGAACTTATACAAAGCACTTTCTCTGACCAGAAAGAAAGGAAGCTGGAAATCAATGAAGGATAGGGAACCAGAATAGGCACAAATATATGGAAGTTAACACACTCTTAAACAATCAGTGGGCCAAGGAGGAAACTGCCAGATAAATCAGGAACTACCTTGAAGCTAAAGAAAATGAGAACACAACATATCAAAACTCATGGATGCAGCTAAATCAGTGATGAGAGGGAAATTTGTAGCCCTAAATGCCTACATTTAAAAAGAAGAAAGAGCTAAAATAAAAGACCTAACTGGACACCTGGAAGAACTTGAAAAAGAACAACAAACTAATCCCAAAGCAAGCAGAAGAAAGGAAATAACAAAGATTAGAACAGAATTAAATGAAATTGAGCATTAAAAAAAAAAAAAGCATTAGAAAGAATTAACAAAACCAAAAGCTGGTTCTTTGATAAGATTAATAAAATTGACAAGCCCTTAACTAGACTAACAAAAAAAAAAGAGAGAAGATTCAGATAAACAAAATCAGAAATGTGAGAAGGGATATTACCACTGACTTCTAAAAAATAATATCCTAAGTGGATACTTTGAAAAATTGTATGACAACAATATGGGCAATTTAGGTGAAATGAATGAATTTCTAGAAACACACAACCAACCTACATTGATGAAAGAAGAAATAGAAGAACTCAACAGATCACTCACAAGTAGTAAAATTGAATTAGTCATCAAAAGCCTCCTAACCAAGAAAAGTCCATGACCAGATGGCTTCACAGGTGAATTCTACTAATCTATCTGGAAAGAACTAATAGCAATCTTGCTCAAACTCTTCCAAAAACCTGAAGAGGAGGGAACATTACCTAACTCATTGCATTATGCCAACATCACCCTAATACCAAAGCCACATAAAGATGCCACAAGAAAAGAAAACTACAGACCAATCTCTCTAATGAACTTAGATGCAAAAATCCTCAAAAACAATACTTGCTAATTGAATCTAACAACACTTCAAACAAATTATACACCATGATCAAGTGGGTTTTATCCCAGGTGTGCAAGGATGGTTCAACACAAGAAAATCAATTAATATAATACGTCGCATTAACAGATTGAAGGGGAAAAAAATCACATGATCATCTCTATTGATGCAGAAAAGGCATTTGACCAAATTCAGCATCCTTTCTTGATTGAAAAAACACTTCAAAAGATAGGAATAGGAGGAAACTTCCTCAACTTGGTAATGGGCATATATGAAACACCCACAGCTAACATCAAACTCAATGGTGAAAGACTAAAGGCTTTCTCTCTAAAATCTGGAACAAGGATGCCCATTGTCACCACTCTTATTTATCATTGTATTAGAAGTACTTGCTTGAACACTTAGGTGAGAAAAAGAAATAAAAGGCATCCAAATTGGAAAGGAAAAAGTAAAACTTTCATTATTTGCACTTGACATGATCCTATATGTAGAAAGTCCAGAAAAATCTACAACAAAGCTTCTAGAGCTGATAAACAAGTTCAGTAAAGTGGCAGGTAATAAGATAAATATGCAAAAATCAGTAGCATTTCTGTACACTAACAATGAGCAATCTGAGGAGGAAATCAAGAAAAAATTCCATTTACAATAGAAACTAAAAGAATCAAATATCTAGGAGTAAACTTAATTAAGGACATAAAGGACTTGTACACAGAAAACTATACAACGGTGCTAAAGGAAATCAAAGAAGACCTAAATAAATGGAAAAACATTCCATGTTCATGGATTGGAAGACTAAATATTATTAAGTGGTCAAATGATTTTTTCTAAATTTATTGAAATATATCACTCATACATGAACATACATAAACAATAAGTGTATAGTAATAGTTGTGAACTTACAAAACAAACATATATAACATCATACAGGGCTCTCATACCTCACCCTACCACCAATACCTTGCATTGTTGTTAAACATATTTAACTAATGATTAAAGAGCATCCTCAAAATATTACTGCTAACCAAAGTATTTTCCCCCAACCCACCCTATTATTATTTATATCATTTATACATGAACATACATAAACAATAAATGTATAGTAAAAGTTGTGAACTCACAAAGCAAATATTCATAACATCACACAGGGCTCCCATACATCAACCCTCCACCAACACCTTGCATTGTCGTGAGACATTTGTTCAAATTATGAAAGAATATTGTCAAAATCTTACTAATTATAGTCCTTATCTTACATTTGGTGTATTTTTCCCCCAACCCACCCTATTCAAGTGATTTTTGACAATTCAAAGAGGAACAGTCTTTTTGACTAATGCTGCCTGGACAACTGGATATCCATTTGCAAAAGAAAGAATTTGGACCCCTACATCATGTGATACACAAAATGGATCAAAGATCTATGTAGAGGAGCTAAAAATATAAAATTTTTGAAGAAAACCTAAGAGTAAATCTTCAATGCATTGGGTTAGACCAGGGGTTCTTAACCTTTTTTGTTCCATGGACCCCTTTGCTAGTCAGGTGAAAACCATGGACCCCTCACTAAGTCCACACTATATTGTGTATTATATAATAAATATATCACAGCATCACCAACAGGTCCCCACAAGAATAACATTTTTTTGTATTTTCAATTCAAGCTCACAGACACCCTGAAATCTTTCCATGGACCTCTTGGGGGTCTGTGGACCCCTGGTTAAGAACCCCTGGCATTACATATAATGCCAAAAGCACAAGAGAAAAAAGAAAAAATGGATAAATTGGACTACATAAAAATTAAAATCCTTTGTGCTTCAAATGATACCATAAAGAAAGTGAAAAGACAACCCACAGTCAGGGAGAAAATATCTGTAGAACATGTATCTGGTAAGGTACTTGTATTCAAAGTAAAGAAAGCTCATAACTCAAAAATAAAGAGAATTTTTAAAATGGGCAGACGAATTGAATAGACTTTTCCAATGAAAATATTAAAATGGTCAATAAGCATATGAAAAGAAGATATTCAGTATCATTAGTCATTAGGAAAATGCAAATCAAACTACAGTAAGATACCACTTCACAGCCATTACGATGTCTATAATTTAAAAAAAGACAGACATAAGTGTTGATGAGGATATGGAAAAAATGGAATGCCCCATTCTTTGCTGGTGGGGTTATAAAATAGTGCTGCTACTTTGGAGAACAGTTTGGTAATTCCTCAAAATCTTAAATATACAGTTACCAAATGACTCACCATTCTACTCCTAAATATATATCCAAGTGAAATGAAATCTTGCATCCACCCAAAAACTTGTACATGAATGTTCACGTTCATAGCAGCATTATCCAAAATAGCCAAAAATTGGAAACAACCCAAATGTCCATCAGCTGATGACCAGATAAATAAAATGAGGTGCATCCTTACAAAGAGTATTATTTGACTACAGAAAGGAATGATGTACTGATACATGCTACAACATAGATGAACTTTGAAAACATCACACTAAGTGGAAAAAAAAAACAGTCACAAAAGACCACATATTGTAGAATTCCATTGCTATTAAATGTGTAGAAGAGGCAAATCTATAGGGACAGGAAGCAGATTGGTGGTGGCTCAGCGCTGGGTAGGGAGGGAGGATGGGGAGTGATTGCTAAAACGCACAGGGTCTCCTGGGGGTGATGAAAAGGCTCTAGAATTATACTGTAGCTATGTCTGTACACCTCTATGACTATACTAAAGAACACAGAGTCACACTTTACAAGGGTAGATTTTGTGGTTTATGAATTGTATCTCAACAAAGATTTTAAAAAAACAACAAGCTACCTGGAAGCCAAATGCACATGTTTGAAGAGGTGAAAGACAAAAAATTCTAGGGCAAGATGCAACAGCTGAAATGTCACTTATCAAGAATACTTCATCACCTGGCAGTAAAGACCGTAAAAGAAGCACATCCATTCTAATAGAAACATTCTAGTAATTCTTACATAGGAAAGAAATCATAAATTATTTGTATAAGAAATCTAGGTATTCCGTGGCCCCCTTCTTGAAGGATTGATAAGTAGAATGAAAATGAATTCACATTAAGCCACACTCAATAACTCCTTCCTCCTTAGGCTATGGTGCTTAAAATAACATCATCATAAAGATTATTATAGACAGGCTGGCTGAGAATGTCATCTGACTAAGTTTCCTCAAATCAGTCCTTCCAGCTGCCTGTGAAAATATCTATTGAGAATACAGTACTCCAGGCAAAATAAGGATTTCCTACTAAGATTTTTTTAATTAAAGGGAGTTTTTAAAAATATAAAATAAAAACAGAAGTGTTCAGGCTGAAAATAA
This sequence comes from Cabassous unicinctus, assembly GCA_029593785.1. Taxonomy (NCBI): domain Eukaryota; kingdom Metazoa; phylum Chordata; class Mammalia; order Cingulata; family Chlamyphoridae; genus Cabassous; species Cabassous unicinctus. The sequence continues at coordinate 746 of JAQZBX010045933.1, read as the reverse complement.
AGCTGCCCAAAAAAGAAAATATCAGGAAGTCTTGATATATCAACTCTAAATCACATTGCCACAAGACAATGACTCAAACTCTCGAGGGTTTTAATAAGGGACAGGAAGTTGTAAGAATTTTATATCACAACTTTTGTTGGTGATTGGGAAAGTGGTAGATAAATATTCTCAGAGATGCAAGGACTCAACCTGCCACCCAGGTAGTCCTCTTTCACATATTACTTGAACTCCAAGTGTCCACTGGATAAAGCAAAGCACAAATTCAAGTATGGCGAAATAATAGAGGCTGGAGGTGAATTGTTTTCCCTGCGCTTCTTACCTCACCTGAATCCCACGCTATAGCGTCTCCAAGACCCTGTACCCTCCTGATGACACCTGTCACCGTTGCTTTTGTAAACATGTGGCCCTGGCTGCTGGATCCGCGTCTGTGGCCGCCATCCCACGGTGGGTCTTGGGCACTGGCCGCCTCTGCTGTGCCCGCTACTGAACAAATCCCCGCTGCCAGCACAGAGGGGCAGGGATTCGCAGCTTTGCGAGCAAATCACCATCCACACAGGCACCTGAGGCTTTCCTGACTGCTGCGCTCAGCACACTCCCCCTAATACAATTTGTCTCCTTTGTGAACTCCTCAGGGACGCAGACTGAGCCTCATTTGGCTCTGCCCCAAGAGCCCCTGGGCAGGGCCCGGGCTAAACAGCCACTGGAGTCACCCATGCTGAGCTATGGAGCAACGCCCCGCCGCTCCC
>JAQZBX010045932.1:0-20905 GCA_029593785.1 Cabassous unicinctus | reverse complement strand
AAAAAAAAAAAAAAAAAAAGGCTACTATGGATCCTGTGTAGAGAATTGCTAATAAGGGAGAAAATATAGAACCTTCAAATAATTTAGGAAGCAACTGAAATAGTACAGGTAGACCAGGGCTGTAGTAGTAATAATAATAAAAAAAGACAGACGTGGAAGGATATCAGGTAGACTTTGGCAGGACAATTCACAAGCTTGTTGTATGTGGAACGTGAAGGAAAGAGTGAAATTAAGAATATTTCCTAGAGTTCTGAATTCAGTCACTGGATGTATGATAGTGCCATTTACTGAGATACTGATGACTTTGAGAATGTCAAGTTTGGGTGGAAAATGAAGGAGTCCATTTATGACTTGTTTTATTTCAAATAGACAATTATTAGACATCGAAGTAAAGATGGCAGATCAATTTAGATAATGTCACTTTTTGATCATTCTTAATTTTAATTTCTATTAATTATATATATATTACATAGATTTACATAATTATGATATGTATCCTTGTCCTTATTTCAGTCTTTCTTTTCCATTTTCTTTTAGAACTTGACTCCTCTTTCCCCTTTTTCTCCCCACACTTCTTTTTCCTTATATAGCATGTTAATAACCAGATAGGTACACTTACATCATTTATGTCATCTCTGATTATTATATATGGTAGGTGATCACTGTTTATTTTCTAAACATTGGATTATGTTATATAGATTTTTTTTCCACCACCCAGTGATTCCTTATGGGAATCTTGCCAAGTGGTCTAGTTTAACTCTAGTTTGTTACATTTAATGGCTGCATTGTATGCCTTGTGTGCCATAGAGTGGGCATAATCACTAAGTTAACAATTCCTTGATTGATGGGCATTCTCTTTGTTTCTAGTTTTTCCTACAATGAGCAATATTTTAATAAACATTCTAGAATATATGCCTTTACATGCCAAAGATTTTATTCTATGAGAGGTTCCCAGGGGAGAATTTCCAGGTCAAAGAGTTCATGTATTTTTAATTTTAATAGATGTTGCTATATTGTTTTCCTTCTCCACCCCCCAAAAAACTATAATACTTGACAATTCCTTTAACAATGCATGACCTCTCTTTTAACCATATCATTATTAACAATAGGTGCTTAATTCTTTTTAAGTTCATGCCAACCCGATGCCAATAAGAGTATCTTATTGTTATTTTTAACCAACTTAGCATAATTTTATTTATATTTTGTTTAAACTTCTTTAAAAAAGAATTTGGACTTTTTAAGCATTAGGTACATGTAGTAAATAATGTATTTAATACCAGTTATGTATACAAAATTTTTATATCTGATCAATATTAACATACATGAATGCTGTAGTCTGAAAAAATACAAATGGAGAAAAATATTGTATTAGTCAGCCAAAGGAATGCTGATGCAAAATACCAGAAATCTGTTGGCTTTTATAAAGGGTATTTATTTGGGGTTGAAGCTTACAGTTATTAGGCTATAAAGCGTAAGTTACTTCCCTCACCAAAGTCTGTTGCCACCTGTTGGAGCAAGACAGCTGCCAACATCTGCAAAGGTCCAGCCTTCTTCTTCCTCTTAAGTCTCTGTGGTCCCAGCTTCTTCCAATATCAGCTGTAGAATGGAATAAGGCTTGTCTCTCTTCCCGGAGCTCGATTCTCTCTGGGCTCAGGTGCTCTGCTCTCTCTACAAGGCCATCTGCAGACTTTCAGGCTAAAGGCTCATTTCTCTTCCCAGGGCCTCTGCTATGTCTAATGGAGCCTTCTCTCCTTTCTCACATATCTGCTTCTCTGTGTGTTTATTTCCTGGGGCTCCAATATCCAAAACTCCAACCAATTCCTCTGCCTTGTCATTTTCTCTGTGAGTCTCCACCCACCAAGGGGGTGGGAACTCAATGTCCTGCTCACGTGGCCCAATCAAAGCCTTAATCATTACTTAATTATGTAAAAGTGAAACCTCTGAATCCAATACAATCTAATATGCCCAGAGGAACAGACCAGTTCACAAATATAATCCAAAATCTATTTTTAGAATTCATAAACAATATCTAACTGCTACAAATACCATGGGATAAAATTTTAAGTCTGAAACATACAGAAATTGATAGAACTACTCTTGAGTGTCTTTTGAAATTATGCATTTATTTTATATTTATTATATATTTTGAAAAAATCATGCAATTACACATGATGGTAATATTTTATGCTAGGGAGACAATGATAGATGTGCAAGTCCTGTTTTGTCGGGATCAAAATCTGCTCTATTCATAGATAAGCCCATTAATATAAAACAGAATTAAAAATTAAAAGCATAAAAAGTTCTGACATATACATTGTTTAAAGTAATAATCCATCAACAAACTAGGAGTGAAAGTCAATGAAACTTGTAAAATAACCTGCACATTCACAAAACAAAGAATTAAGACTTAAGATGGATAAATCCATTTTGACTATGAGAATTAAGCAATGTCTTACAAACAACAGTGTCAATAGTTAACAGACACAATGAAAGATACAGGATCATGAGTTATATAACGTTTCAAAATGACACATTTTAAACCCAAAAGATATAATACAATAATAAATGGGTTAAGAAATCAACAAAAAAGTAACTATTTATTTGAGTATAATTTTGCTAATTTTAGAATATGGCCAAAACGGTTCTCTGGGAAGACATTTTTTCCATTTTTCCTTGCATTGCAAAAGAAGGAAGATCGGCAATGCATAAAATGTGCCTGCTTTAAAATATTTTCAGTGTGCACATGTTGCACAATTTTTGTAAAATATACCTCTATTTCATATTATTTGTGGCCATTTTGTATATTTTAAGTAAAAATTTCCGAGACGCATTTCTAATATATCAAACTTAGTTGATTTTGTGTCAGCACTATTGTCCTGAAACTTTGCTAAACTCACTTATTACTGTTTTTCTTTGCCTTTTTCTAGCTTCTGTAGGGTGTTCTACATAGATGATGATGACAACAATGAATGAAGACATTTTTACTTCTGCATTTCAAATCATGCTGAAATTAATTTATTTCTTGGCCCATAACAATGATAAGCACCTCTGCTTCCAAAAGGTGAAGCATAGGTGTAATTTGGAATAGCAAAATGCCAAGTTGAAAAAGGAGAAGAAAAAATATTTGAGATACAAGTGGCCAAGAATTTTCCAAAGTTAAATACAGACACCACACCACAGAATCAGTAAGCTCAGAGAACACCAAACAGGATAAATACAATAAAATATTCACCTAGGCATATATGCAAATTGCATATATCTAAATACAAAGGAAAAAACATAAAAGAAACCAGAGGGTGGTACCTTACCTATAGAACAATAAGTATAAAAATTACATTGGCTTCTCTTCAGAAACCATATAAACAAGAATAGAGTTGAGGCAGGTTAGAACAGGGACCTAAGGAGGAAGGGGGCATAAAACCTAATAAGCCACACAAAAACCACCTGGTAAGAGAAACTGAGGCAATGCCTGCTGACTAGCATTAGGCTGCTGAGTCAAACAGCAAGTTAGGAAGGGGCAACTTACAGCACACACCCTGCAGCTTACAGCACACACACCCAAAGGCGGCATTATCAGAAGGCAGCGAGCAAAGAGGAAAGGGGCAAGAGGGGCGCCACCACCAACCTCCCACGTAGCTTTCAGGTTACCTCATGCTTCGTGGACAGTGACCAGAGGCTAATCACCGCTGGTCAACATGCCCTGTGGAGGTCATGGACAGCAGCCAGAAGCCAATCAACATTGTACAGCAACTCCCACACCCCTAAGCCCTTGCTTATCTGCTCAGACCCTGGTGTTCTGTACCCCCATAAAAGAAGGGACCCCCAGAGCAGAACTTGCATTTCTGTCCCTTGAGAATGCATGTCTGAGGGTGTAATTCTATTCTCTTGCTTTAACCCCGAATAAATTCTCTCCATGCTTGATTAATTTGTGGCTCATCCTTGAATTCTTTCTCACAATGAAGTAAAGTATCTAGACACTGAATCCACCAACGTATTTTTGGTGAGCCATCCAGGAGAAAATCATGTCTGGTAACCCCTTCCTCCATTCGATGAGATCGGTGAGTTTTTGGCTTTTAACTGAAGTCTATCTATGTGTGTCTGTCTATATGTGTCTGTCCCTATATATGTCTGTCTCCATTCCATATGGGTCTCTAGCCCTGCTCCCAAAGGACATAACCTCGGTTCACCTAGAGTCCTCTGGCTCCCTCTTTCATTAGTATTTTCCTCACCATTAATGAATGTGCATATCTTTTCATTTATTTCTTGACCACTTGGATATATTCTGTGACTTGTCTATATCTTTTTTTCTATTGGGTTTTTTATTGCCAGTGTGTCACAGTTCATTTTATGTTATAAATATTAACTCTTTATTATTCGAAATACCAATGTATTTTGAAATCTATTATTTGTCTATACATTCTGTAGATAATACATTTCTCATTTTTTTCATTTTATATATAATCAATTAGGCTTTTTATTTTTCACAGTTTCTGAGTTTCCAGTCTTTCCAATACCTTTCTAGTATCCCAACTCTAGATTTTATGTGGTGTGGACTATATTCCCTTGCAAGAGTTTTATTTATTAAATTCAACTTCTTAATCCTTCTAAATTTATTTTTATATGGTATAGTATGAGTTGTCTTGAATTCTTTCATATAGATAACCCATTATGCCAGTGCTATCTATGAAACAGTCTTATTATTTTTCCTCTCATATTAACTACCAACCTTGTGCCTTATTAAATTCTTAAATAAACTGGGATGAATTTCTGGATTCACTATTTAGTTCCACTAATATCTTTCTCTATTTATATGTGAATATAACAGTGATTTCATTTTAGTGGCTTCATATTATGTCCTGAGGGTGATGCAAATGTCCTCTCTCTATTCTTATTTTTCATAATTTTCTTGGCTCTTCTTGGGCATTTGTTATTTCATAAAAAGTTTAACATCCTTTCAGCCAATTAAAACCTTTGGATTTTACTTGGAATTACTTTAAATTTACATTACATCAAAATTTGGGAAGAGTTGTCAATTTTATATTAATAAATCTTCTCATGTAAGAATATGGCCAGATTTTATGTTCTTCCATACAATTTTATAGATTTTTGTCTTGCATGTATTATGCCTTTCTTATGAAATTTATTCCTAAATGTTTTATAGTGTTTGTCACTTTTGTGAATAGCTTGCTTTCTTTTTTTCTCATTCCTATTTTCAGGTTCTTATTGCGATAGTAGAGAAAAATTAATATTTTTGTACATTTAACATATATAAACCAACTTATTAAGTTTTAAAATTAATTCTAGTAGTTGTTTTTTTTAAAAAAATATATAGGTTCTGTGGATTCCCAGTATATAATCAATCCTCAGCAGTAAAAGATGATTTCATTTCTATTTTTTCCCAATATTTATACAAGTTGATTCACTCTCATCTTATTGAATTCATTAAAACTCTCTCACACAATGTTAAAGCACATGATCATAAGCACCCCTTTCTAGTTCCTGATTTTAATTTAGTGAGTTTACTATTTTGCCATTTAGTATAATATTTGCTGTTGGGATTGATTAAACAGTTTTCTCCTGTTCTATTATACTTAAATTTTTATTAGGAAGTACTGTTGTAGTTTTCAAATATCAATTATCTATTGATATGATTAATTTGTTGAATTAATGAAATATATTGATAGACATTTTAAAATATTGATTTATTCTTGTATTCTGCTTGGTTATGGTATGTTATCCTTCAATATAATGCTACAGCTATTATTTTATTCATAATTTTTGCACTTATATTTTCATTGAATCTATAATTTTCAAATTATCTAGTATGTATTTTTAAAATAAATTTTAATGTTAAATTAGTCTATAACATTTTGTATTTTCTTTACTTGATTTTTGGATTAAAAGTTACGCTTCCGGGAAGCGGGTGTGGCTCAGTGGATAGAGCCCCCGTTTACCATATGGGAGGCCCGGGTTCGCGTCCCGAGGCCTCCTTGTGAGGGCAGGCCGGCTCGCGCGGCGCGGTGGGCTGATGCGGCAAGACCTCACAACAAGGGGGAGATAAGCAGACACAGAGAAGACACGCAGCGAATGGACACAGCAGCACAAGCAGCAAGGGGGGGATAAATAAAATAAAATAAATAAATCTTTGAAAAAAAAAAGTTACGCTTCCATGATAAAATGAATTTTCTATGACATGAAATAGTTTAAATAGCACTATTATAATATGTTACTGTTCTTAAATCTGTAATTGGAATATGACTTGCAGTGAGTTAATATGAAAATATAACCATTTGACACAAAGAAGACGGAGAGCTTGTCTCCTCTTTCTTGAAGTATGTTTCTCATTTTTGCAAAGGGAGGCTCCATAGAAGAAAAACATCGTAATTTACTTCATAAGCCATTTCTTAAGCCTCTACACATTTCCGGGTGAGGGTGGAAAGAGGTAGGGCATATGGGAACAGTGTGCCAAATCTGAAGTAAGAGGGCTGTAGCAGTTTGGTATTATTTATGAATTCCAAAAATAGATTTTGGATTATGTTTGTAAACTGGTCTGTTCCTCTGGGCATATTAGATTATATTGGATTCAGAGGTTTCACTTTTACTTGACTAAATAATGATTAAGGCTTTGAATGGGCCACATCAGTAGGATGTGGAGTCCCCACCCCTTTGGTGGGTGGGGACTCACAGAGAAAGCACACCACAGAGAAGGGAGGTTGAAGTCTTAATGCTGGAATCTCGGGAAGTAAATATACAGAGAAGCAGATATGTGAGGAAAGAGAGAAGGCTCCTTTACACATGGCAGAGACCCCAGGAAGAGAGACGAGCCATTTGCCTGATAGTCTCGAGCTGGCCTTGTCGACCATGGATCCTTAGGAGGAAGAGGAAGCCTGAACCCTTGCAGACTTCAGCAGGCATCTTCCTCCAACACATGGCAACAGACTTTGGTGAGGGAAGTAACTTACACTTTATGGCCTGGTAACTGTAAGCTTCTACCCCAAATAAATACCCTTTATAAAAGTCAATAGTAGATTTCTGAGAGTTTGCATCAGCATCCCTTTGACTGACCAGGGCTTATTTGTAGTACTGACTTTATTTGTTCTAGTTGCCTGGCCTTGGGCCTTAGTTCCCACAACTGCAAAAAGGGATTAAAAAGGTTACCTTACATACCAGCTTCATAGTACCAAAGAATGTCCGCAAACCTTCACGTATATGACCCCACAAAAATAACCAATGACACTTATTTTTTCATGTATTTTTCTATCACCCCAAGGAAAACTGCTTTGTTACCCAGTGATTTCATCCATCTCTACTGGAAGTTTTAGACATTTGTTAAGTATTTAGTGATGATGATATGTAGAATACAGGTAAAGGGGGAGGAAAAGGAGAATTATTGTTCATTCTTCTTGTTTTATTTCCAATATCTGCGTTTTTAAGGTGATTTTATACCTGAAGGTCAGCTCCACTGTGATGGTTTTGTTAAAATGTTCCATAGCCTGTATATATTCCAATTATGGCTATTTCTATTTTAGCCTTCCATTGTATTTTAACTTCTCTCGTCTCAGCTTACTACTAAATAGTCTAAAGGTCAAGCTTAATGTAGACTTGCAGTAAATTACACTTCTTCAATTGCACTCTCAGTACACCTCAATCACAAGTCTTCTAGGAAAGCTGCCATTCCCACTAATGACACAGTTCATTTTCCATTCCTCCTTATTCTCACCCAGGCCTATCCAAGGCCAGCATTCAGAAAATGGCTCAATTAGGACTGACTTTAGGATGTTTCTGCTGGATATTTGGAGTTGTGAAGGGGTGGGGAGATAGAAAAATGTGTGGCTTTCTTTCACCTCAAGAAAGTTCACATGTAATTGTGATGAGTTATTTTCTCTTAAAATTAGACACATAGAGGGGAACCTAATGAGTTGCCAATGGTTAGGTCTTGCCCTTGCTAAGGCACAGGAAGGTAATGACTATAAATAATGAGGAGGTGGAAATATTGGAAAAGAGGTAAAAGAAAACCTGGCCCTGCAGGCATGTGTCTTTGTGAGGCTGTCCCAACTTGCCCTTTAGCGGAAACACATGGTTTGAGGGTAGATTGTCAGAGGATGCAGAGTGCCGAACCATGCCTAAGTTCAGATTTGTGTCTTGTTTTATTAAAGAGGGTTTTCTCTGTATGTGAACTCTGTCTTCTCACCTTCTGGCTCTAAAAGCAAATGTTATTTCTGTATCAGGACCTTTGTGCAACTGGCTGACATCTCTCCACTCTACCACTGATTGCCATTAGCCTTCCTGATGTTGCCTAATTGGTATAGCATGGAAATCCATTAAGACTCTGGATCAGAATGACTGATTTTTTTAGTGATTAAATGATCCTGCTGATATCATGTGAATTGAATGACTGTTTTATTTGTGTCACTGAAAGTGGCCATGTGATACAAAATGGAATAAATGATCTGGTTATATTATCTGCTGCCATGTCTTCACATTGCGGCAAACCCACCAGTAGAAACATGGAAATTTTAGTAAACTCAGAAGAGCACAAGTGTCATGTGGACATTTGGTTCACAAAAAGACCAATGGACCATATAGATATCTATTCTATCTATAGTCTGGTCATTTCAGAAATATATAGTCCTGGCTTGCAAATGCTGTGAGGTCTAACCCTGGAATTTTACAGAATTCCAGTGACAGTGGTCAGTCTAGTCAGGTCATGCTTTTTTCTGGAGCAAGGAGCTAACTGTTGGACTAGGAATGGCTGTTTGCATTTTATATCTTCACACCTTCTACCCTTGTACTCCTTTCCAACTATTGCATCATCTTTGCCTGGCAGGACCCAGGGTCCTCTGGCTTTCCCCTGAGACATGCCACATAGGTCCTAGCATCCTCTCCCACAAATTCTTCCTTGCTCCCCATTCAACATTGAAGTTGACTTTCTCTTTGCCTTCTTCTTCAGAGTCTTAATAGGAAACTGACTTGCTGATTTCTGATAAAACCGTTCAGAAGAAGGCTTAGTATGCTCCTTCCTAGGTGGTGCCATACTTGTAAAAGGGCAGACTTATCTATGCCCTAACCCAAGGGAAGAGTCTCCCATTATGGGAAATCTTTGAAACACCAAGAGACTACTTGGGAAGATACTTTGGACTAAATAGACTTTGGCTCTAGCCCCTTAAGTCCATCATTCTTGTAAGTGGCTGTTTTCTTCACCTATATGTAAGACCCTGGACTTTGACGGTAAATGTATGCAGGGTAAAGATTTGCACACATGGTGGTTCCCAGCAAGAGTGGGGAATCTCCTTGAGCACCTGCACATTCATACTCTGAAGTCTTTCTACCCACAGATGCCTCATTCCTTTTTGTTTCTCTCCCCCACTAGAAACAAACAAACAACAAAAAAAACACAATGATTCATGATTCTGCTTTAATTTTTTCAATCCCTCCATTTAAAGGTATTTATAACTGACCACAGCTTAAACTGTTACCTTTCTCAGAGATATATTCATTTGAAGCAAAATCAAAGAAAAAAATAATGAAGCTATAAAAAACAAATGTCAGCATCAGCCCTCTAGAAGTTAACGATTCTTGGTGGGAATGGGGGCTGAGTCCTCCCTTCCATACAGGCCTAGAACTAATCTTACTTGCCAGCTAATTAGGTTTATTAAGTTCCCGATGCTAGTAGAATGTCACCTACCAAATGCCTACAGTTCAAAATGCCCACAATTTGAAAGGGTGAGAAATCCTACCTCCTATCTTTGCCAAAGAGGCAAACCCTGGACTAGAAGTAAGTTAAAATAGAAAATTTCTAGAAATTCCTGAAGTCATGGGGAATATTTCACCTAGTTTTGAGGGAAAAATTGATTTTTTGGCTTTCAAAACCTCTTTAGCAAGTTCCATTTAATAAATTCAGCCTCAGGTTGAGTAAAATTTCTTATTCTCCCAGCCCTGCCTTACAAGAGCTAAGGGCAAGGAGGTGTGGCCCTAACTCAGTTGTACTCCTAGCGGCACAATCTCAGCCTCAGCAGGCTTCACGCTGGAGGGAGGGTCAGCCCAACAAAGGGGAGGTGGTAGTCATCTCCTGTCCCTCCTGGCAGGAAGAAGGATGCCCACTGCCTACTTTGCACAGAGGAGAGTAGGTAAGTGTGTCAGGTGGAGGACCATGTTCCAAAACACACCTCGTCTGTAGGTTCTACCTTTCGTCAGAATTTCTGACAAGAGTATTTCATTGGAATGTAGGTTCTCCACTAAGAGCCAATTTAACGATGACACAACATTTTTAAACCAGGCTTTAAAAGCTTTCAGCCTCTTTATTAGTTTTGAGATATAAAATTATTATGTTTGTATTACTTATGAAAATGGCCTGCTCATAGCCAGATTGTTGGTTCTATGAAGAGATGTAAAGGGCCAGTTATGGTGAAGGTTAATACAAACATTTTTATAATGGCGGGAGGGGAAGGGAAGAGGGCAAGGTGGGTAACAGAAAGCAACAGAGTTCTGTGAAGCTGTTCTATTAATCTCGTCCTCCTTTGAAACTTTCCCTTATTGGTTTGCATTATATGGTTCTGGTTCTTTTTCCATCTCTGAAGTTGTGCCTTGGCTTCCCTTACAGGGCCCTCATTCGCAGATCTGTCTCTAAAAGGGCGTTGCTAACCTCAGCTCCTTGTTCTTCTCACCCTACACCCTCCCTGGGTGCTCATTTCTTCCCGGGAGCATTGGCTTTCCATCTCCCTGCCTCTATTCCAGACTTTCCTCTAAGCCATTTTCCATGCTCCTATACTTTTTTTCTAAAGTTTGGATCTGATTCTGTCGCTCCCCAGCTTAAAAGTCCTTCCGTAGCACTCTATGGTTTTCAGAATAAAGTTAAATTCTTTATTTCTCTAACCAAATCTCACTGTTTCTTTGCAGTTCCCACTCAGGCCTCTCTCATATATCCATGCCTTCTACATGCTGCTTCTTCAATTTATCTTCCCCTTGTCTTCACCTGGGGTGGACATCTTTCAAAGCTAAGTATAGTTGTCACCGCCCACAAGATATATTCCCTATTTTCTCTAAGTATAGCTGTCTCCAAATTCAGGGCATTTTTCCTAAATAGACTTGGGTTATGTGTCTGTTTTTTGGAGACCCATGGTCATATAATTTATCCCTAGTGCCTCATAGCAACCCCCAAAGTGGCCTATTCCACGTATCTGCTATAAAAAGTATGACTATAATGTGACAAGAGTGATGTTTAACAGTGCATAGGAACTTGTGATCCTCTCTAAAGAAGTCCGTTTGAGAAGTTGTCTCATTTAAATGATGCTGTCTTTTCTCACTATACTTTTTGGAAGTCCTATTATGGCATCAACTTCACTGTGCATAGCACAGTCATTTGAATATTTCCACAGCAGCAAATACAGATCCTTTAAGTCTAGGTTTGATTTTTTTGGAAATAGCAAAAAATCATTAAGACAATTTTCATGAATAATGTGGGTAAACAAGTTGAGTGACTGTATTTGAGGTTAAAAGTTGGATGTGACCACAACATGTGTCTCCAAAGATAATTCCAAAAGGAGAATTCTAAGACTCTTCTTAGTAGTGAGAACAGTGTGGAAATAAGTATATAGTGCTCTAAGGTGCTCTGCATTTAAAAAATTCCAGATATTTTTGAGTTAAGTCATCTTTGCCTGCCGAATTGCCTTGCTGCTAGATTTCTCAGTCACTCGAGGAAAGGCTGAGACCCATTGGGTACATTTGCCCAGGAGCCATTGGGGTGCTCTGTACCTTCCAGCTCAGGAAGAGAGGAGGGGCAGTGGTTCCAGTCCCCACTTCTCACCTACCCCTTGACCCCTTGAGACCTCACAAAACTCTGGTAGATGCTCTGTCCAGTCTATGACATTGTAATGTTCTGCTCCTACAAGTGACTGGGTAATATGCCTAAACCAGTTGGGTTGGATCAAGTCTCTTCTGATAGCGGCATTGCAAAATGGGTCCTCACCATGACTGAAGAATATATTGTAGTAGAAAAAGAGCATCACACGGGGTTCAGGAAATCTTAGTTTTGCTAGCCAGATAACTCCAGCAATATCTCACCCTCCATGATCTCAGTGTGCCAGCCGACTTCCTCTTTTCTCTCAGATCCATTGCCTCACCTTTCCTTTCCCTGCTGCGGTCTATACCATAAGCAGCTACACTTCTCAGGTGTGTTTATCCTTTGGCCTCCTGGTAGGTTTGGCCAAGGGAGGCACTGATGGAAAACTGGAGTGTGGGAGGAAAGGAGAAGCCATGTTACTTCTCCGCTTCTCTCTGATTCCTGTGGTTTCTCTGGCAGTGGCTGTATCTCTCTGTGGCTCTAGTTCCTACTAGGTGACCCTGATGCCTGACCTCTAATAAAATCACCTCCTTCTGCTGTTCTTTCAGCCTGAGGGCTTAGAGTGGCCTCCTGCTGTTGCTAATCTCAGGGTTGCTTCACCATTCCCTGTTTAGCTTCTCAGCACTCCCATCAACATTGTAAGCAATTTCCTGTGTGAGTGTTCCTCTCCTGAAAGCCCTAGAGTGGTTTTTGTTTTTCTGACTGGACCTTGACTTGGTTTCTTCACCTGTCAAATGGTGAGAATACCATTCCTACTCACAAGGTAGTTATAAAGACCTATGAACTCATGGTTATGAATGTGCTTTAAAAAGTAAAAACTAGTGTGAAAGTAGAAACTCATATTGTTATTAATAATAATCAAGATAGACCTGTGGCTGGTCTAGTATTCCAGATGCTGCCAGCTTGAGATTCAGTATTGCCACGAGCCAAACTTTAATAAAGAGTAGGGAAAGAAGGAGCCATAGTCCTAGTTTTCCATTTGAGAATTCGAAATCCAAGGCTAGTGTCTCAGAATATAATCCCCACCTAGCTTTTCCTCCACCGTCTCTTCTTTCCTTCATTTCTCTTTACTCTCAAATTCCTCTTTGCCTCCCTAGTCTTTCTCTTTTTGCACAGGTTACAAACTGACTGGTGGGTGAGATGTGTTAGGGCTCATTGGAGGAATATTCCTTTATCTTTCCCCTCCCACCTTAAGCTCATCACTAAACAACTACTTAACCATCCCGGTAACAAATAGGTCAGCAGGCATCTTCAAAGATGTCTTTGGAAAGTCATGCTTCCTTTAACCCGATGAAATGTCAAAATGTATCTTATTGGCCTGCACCTGTGTCTGAGCACATATGCATTCTCTCTCCTTTTCTTCTCTCTGGTTCTCTTTTCAGCTCTTCTGTTCTCTTCCCTCTCTCTGCTTCTCTTCTACATTCTCCTCTCCTTTCCTCTTCTGTCCTCCTTCTCCACTCTTTTCCCCTCCTTTCTCTTCTCTCTCTCTTTCTCTTTGCTTCTTTCTTCTTTATTCCCTCCAGTCTACTCCCCTCCCCTTCTCTCTCCCCCCACCTTAGCATTCCAAATCAAAACCCAAAGCAATAAAGAATAAAATTACTGCCGTTTCTCCAGCCCTTTCTCAAAGTGAGGATAAGGGCATGTCTGAAATTCCCTGTCTGCTAACAAAGGAAAAGGTAGTAAAAAGCTCTTTCTCTTTCAAGAAACCTGGCTGCTGCCCGCCGTCATCCTCTCTTTAGAATTAGAGATCATAGACATCCAAAACAAAAACAGCAAATCCATCGCCGTCCATGAAATATACATTCCCTAATTGCTAATGTTTCCTTTTTGATAACTAAAAAGACTGTGCACATTAAATAAAAGGAGATTTAATTTCTAGTTAAATACAGCTGCTGTAATTCTTATGCACCACACAGCTGTTGAGAGACCTGGCAGCGGGCCACGTCGTATATGCCCCATCATGTCTGTCTCGGCATTGTCTCTCTGACACACACGCAGAGAACATCTTTGAGTGTTTGGGAAATATTTTTATTCATTTTCAGGTCTGCACCGCACAACAGAGGGACGAGCCTCCCTAGCTCAACACCTCTAAGCTTTTTGCACCTGTCAAACCGTTTTATTTTTCTCCCTCCGGCAATGATTTTTCTAAGGAGGAAAATAATTTGTTTTACCATTTCTTTTCCAATTCTGAGCAGGGACCCAATAGCTAAAGTACAATATTTCTTAGGCTTGCTCAAAAATAAATAAATAAGTAAATTAAAAAAAAAAAATTAAACTGATCACATGTTTTTATTTTGAAAACCACAAGAGCAAAATTTGGGTTTTGAAGAGACATTGTCAATCTGGATATGTGTTTTGGGGGTGTGGAGAGGAAAAGGAATTGCTGCCAACTGGTGTGTCAGTCCCAATTCATTGCAGAATGAAAATAATCTTAGAAGATATAGGGAAAAATAAGAAAGATTAAAGTCTTCAAGGACGTTCTAACCACTTACTTTAATTTAGTAGTTTTCCTCTAGGAGGCCTGCAATACTTCCTGCTCACTTTCAATAAAAGCGAATTGTTGTTACTGGATCGCCCCTGTGTGGTATTCACTAAAGCCCTCACAGTGTCCTGACATAGGAAGACTTTCTTTCTCGGGAGGATCTAACCATAGGAAGGACCCGAAAGCCACATTAGACTTAGTAAATCTCTCTGACTCCAAATTCTGAAGGCATCACAGTCTTGTTTTCCCATTTCCTCATGAGACTCTCCTCAGTTCCTTTCTGTTGCAGCATCTCCCCAGGTTCAGATACCTAAAAGTAGCCCTTAACAGTTGGACCTGCAGAAACGCAGGTGCGATGGTGGGGTGGGTGCTGGGTCGTGACAGTGGGTTTGTGCTGCGCTGTTTCCAGCCTTTTACCCAGTTTCCCTGAACCATGAATGGCCTCCTCAAAGCAGCTTGCCAGAGCAAGGGTGCAGAGACTTGTGGTCTTAAAAAGAACCAATTAGCCGTCCCCACTGAGTTAACTTTAAAATCTTGGCTTCTCTCTTCTTTTTAACAAAGTAACCAATCAAATCAAGTCACTACAGGCAAGTCAGGCCCAAAAGGGCTCAGTTCAGAACAGAGCAGGGAGTTTCGACCCACTCAGTCACTAATTTTCTGCCTTTGGGAAAAGTACTTCATCTCTCTGTAAAAGAAAGGGTGGGACTAAATGATCTCAAAGATCCGTGATATGCCCTCATGGTGACCAGACTCAGGAAAGAAGTCTAGAGTAAAGCAGAAGTCAGCAGACTGTGGCTCATGGGCCAGATCTGATCTGCCACCTGTTATGTAAATAAAGTTTTATTGGAATACAACCACACTCGTTCATTTACATTTTATCTGGCTGCTTTGGCCCTCCAAAGGCAGAGTTGGCTGGCTGCAGCAGAGACCATCAGGACCACAGAGTCTAAAATATTTACTCTCTGGCCACATAAACAAAAGTCTTAACATTCGTCAATTATTGGTTTTTGTTAAAAGGGTGGCAGTCTGGCAAAACTAACTTATTAAGTTTCAATTCATTTGCCACCAAGTGCAATATTTGCTTCAAGTCTGTGCAGGTGAAGGTTAACATTTCAGGGAACCACAGAGCCATAAATCATAGATGCCCAGAGACTCACAGCAATGTGTGATTTCTGCACTCCTTGGCCACCTGATGGAATGTGAAATGGAGTCACCAAGAAGACAGGAGTATGTTAAGGAAAAGGAATAACTTGTCATTGTGCTTGAGATAGAGAAAAACAAGAGTAAAAGCAGACAGTGGGGGGACCTTACCCTTCGGTCTCACCAAGCCCTCCTACAAATTGAGGTCTTGGAATTGGGTGCTGAACACAGTAAGAACAGTAAAACCCCACCACTGATGTGAAAACCCAGCCTTTGCTTAATTTCCTGTGCCATGAACAAACTAAATAAAGAAAACGATTAATTAACTCCACTTTCTATTTTTCTTAACTACACAATTAGAAAACAAAAATAAATGTTAAGTAGATTCATTATTTCATTTAAGACCTGGTTCCAGAACTACATATTAGGAGCAAGGGTGAGGAAAGAGTCACTGAGGATGCAGAGATTTTTGAACTATTCCTCTAGCTTCTATCCTTTATGAAATCTCCGAGGTCAAAGCACCTACAGCAATAAATCCTACTTTATGGGAAATAAATGGAAGAGTGGGTATAAAAGTGTTGTATACATTACAAAGTGCTATACAAATACAGGAAATGACTTGTAGTTTAATTACCCACCTCTCCTCCATACATAGCCTACAGTTTTGTCAAAAAGGATGACTAGATGTACTCCAAACATGCCTTCTAGTATGCTTATAGCTTTTTAAGGCAAATTATTTAAGCCTGCAAAAGCTTTGCCTATTGCAAATTGTGCAACCTGCACAGCCCTGCTCAGATGCTGCCTTCTCCACCCAGCCTTCCTCATCGCCATGGTGAGCAAACTGTGTGGCGCTTTCTTCCAGGCGTACATGCTTTGGTGCACACAGGAAGGTGTCGACTTTACCTTGTATCTCACTGAGTGCCTGACTTGGTACTTTGTGCATTGTAGGTTTTTAAACTTTTTAAATGGAAAGTTTAGCTTTGGTTAGGCCGTGTCAGTTTTAGGCCTATACAAGGAGCTTTCCCAACTCCAGAGGTTAAGAGATCCCTCTTCTATATTTGCTCATGAGTTCCTAAACTTCCCTTATTGTAACACTTATTATATTATTCTTATTCCCTTATTTTAACACTTCTCTCCTTTTATTTGTATTACTCCACTTATATTTAATTCTCTATCTTCCCTGCCTTACTCTAAGCTTTCTGGTGGCAGAGACAACATATACATTGTTTTCCACTCTGTCTCAGCACCTGGCATGTAGTAAATATTTCCTGAATGAATGATAATTAATGTTAAAACTAATATTCATTAACTGCTCACTATAAGCTAAAGACAGTGCTAAGAGTATCAAGTCTTCTATCTCATTCTCCCTTGTACTTCTCTGAGATAGGCATGTACTCTATGAAATATGTTGTCTCCATTTCAGGTGAATAAAATCACACATGTCCATGCCCAACTATGGCACACTACCTCCTGAATGAATGAATGAATGAATGACGCCAGGGAGGCAATAGATTATTGGCCCGTTTTTCCTGCTACAATAGTGACTGTCTCTAGTACTAAAATAATGCATGAAGCATTGTATATGTTTGCCAGAGACTGAGTCCCATGGTGGGGACAAACCACAAATTTAGCAGAGGTTATGTCTCTGTACTTACAGGGTAGTGGCTGGACCACAGATATTCAGAAAGGTCAAGAAACTCCTGGAATCGCTGTCATTTTGTGACTAAGGCAAGAGGAGGAGCATCTATACCACGTATATCTAAGCTTTCTTTCCTGAATCTTATTCATTTCAGCTTCATTGCTCAAAGCCTCAGGTTCCACCTGCATAAAATGAGGATATCTAAGGCCTCAGTTAGCCCATAGCCTACCTTTGTGTGATTTAGAAAAGGTCTCTTCTAGGCAGATGCAGCTCAGGGCCCGGGGCTCCCCATTTGGTGTGTGGACCTATTTCGAGTGCACAGCCCCCAGGGGTCCTTGTACAGGGCACACCTTCCACCCTAGGCGGTGGTCCAGGAGATAGTATTAAGGCCTACACAGCTAGATCATTGCGAGAAGTAAATCAGATCAAATATGTAGAGCACTTGGCTCCTGCCCTGCACATACCACCTGCTCCATACCTGTGGGACCTGAGCAGGAGCCCACCAATGTGGACGGCTCCAGGTGGCTTCATTATAGAGATGAGGCCGCCCAGCAGCCCCGGTCCATGGCCAGCACAGAGGGCTCACACCTGTCCCTCCATCCCCACTTGGGCTCCTCTTCAAATATATTCACTAAGGGAAAGTGCTTTTGGTAGAAAGAAAACTTCTGAAGTGTCTATCAAATGTTCCAGACTTCACTGTGATTTGAGGGATATTTTGTTTATCCTTCAAGGCTAAGGAAGTGAATTTCATTATATCAGTGAAAGTACAGTCTTCATGGGTCTGAATGGAGAATCCTGTCGTTCTCAGCCCCCGGTGGCCTCCAGAACAGTGTGGGCTTCGCTGACCCATGTGGACTTCACTCACAGCCCTGCAGTTCTCCAGAGTTATCAACACCTGCTGACTCACGGGTTCCAGCACTTCAGAGAGCCTCGATTCCGCTTTCCTCCGACTGGGAGCCAGTTGTTTTCAAGCAATTCTGGTCTTACATAAAGTCTTCTGTCTTATTCTCTTTCTTCTCTCCAGCTGTCTTGTGCTGCCCTGGCTGGCTGGGACTCCCGAAGGACCTATGCAACAAACAGCTCTCCCAGGGAGCAGCCCCTGCCCTTGACCTGTGCTTTATGCATCTTTGTCTCTTTGGCCTTGCCCTCTGCTCTCTGATGAGCTGCTCCATGTTCTGATAAATTCACCTGCCTTGCTGCTTTAGTGGGTGCTTGTGTTAGGTGGGTGATGTCTCTTGAGGACTTTCAGAAGGGCTCTATCTGTAGGATTTCCCACAGGAAAGGCCAGGCTTGTGGTAGAAAAGTCACCCTGGGTGGAAGACCTTTTGGAAACAACCCTCAAGTCATGACTTTGGCCAAAAGCTTATCCAGTCACACCACTCCACAGGCACCAGCCACAGTGGGGTCTACGTGAATGGCATCCCTGCGTATGAATGCCATTGCGAATGGCTCTCCAATGTGAATGACTCTCCCTCCCTGCTGTGGGCTGAATTATGTCCCCCCAAAGGTATGTTCAAGTCTTAACCCCCGGTCCTGTGTACGGGACCCCATATGGAAAAAACACTTTTGAAGATGCTGTCAGTTATGGTGAGGCCAAACTGGATTAGGGAGAGCCAAATCCAATATGACTGACGTTCTTGTAAGCAGAGGAAATGTGCCCACAGCCAGAGACAGAGATTGCATTATGCCACCACAAGCCAAGGAGTGCCATGGATCGGCAGCCGCCTACCAGAGGTGAGGAGAGAGGCACGGGGTGGATCCTCCCCTTGTAGAGGAAGCACAGTCCTGCCAACACCTTGATTTCAGACTTCTGAACTCCAGAAATGTGAGGTAAATTTCTCTTGTTTTAAGCCAGTTAGGCTCCTGTGCTTTGTTTCAGCAGCCCTGGCAAACTAAGACACTCCCCCAATTTGTGCTGCTGGGAGACCCTGCTGGCTGGAATCCTCAGTCACCTCGTCGTCAGAGCGATTATCTGTGGCAATAGGGCAGTCAAAAGAAGGGCAGGAAGGCTGGACTGCAGCAGGTGGAAAACCTCCCCAGGAGTTCATGCCTCACCAAACTGTACTGGTCTGCGATGTGACTTAAGGCATCGAATGCACTGGCTGCTGGGAGCTGAGAGATCTGCTTTCACTCTTCTTTTCACTCTCCATTTTAGAGACTCATTCAACAATTTCTTCATCCATTCAACAAGTATTTATTGAGCACCTGTCACTAGGCAAGCACTGTTCTAAGTGCTGTGGGCACAGCCATCCACAATAAAGATAGGATGGCCACCCTCAAGGAGTAGACACACACACCACACACACACACACCTCTCCACACACACACAGCCCCCATAACACTCCACATCCACACGG
Organism: Cabassous unicinctus; assembly: GCA_029593785.1. Lineage (NCBI taxonomy): Eukaryota > Metazoa > Chordata > Mammalia > Cingulata > Chlamyphoridae > Cabassous > Cabassous unicinctus. The sequence goes on along the minus strand of JAQZBX010045932.1, from coordinate 1,448 downwards.
CACACCACACAGCACATGCACACACACCACTCCACATACATATACCCATACCCCCCACCCCACACCACATCCACAGCACACGCAAACACTCCATACTGCCCACACCACGGCACACATACACACACACACACACCACTCCACACATACATACACCACACACACAGACACAGACGTGAATGCATGCACACAAAATAAATAAATATACAATGGGAAAAATCAAGAAGAAAAATGAGGTCGAGAGAGAGAGCTGAATTGTTTAGCACCAGCAAGGGAGAGAGTGTTGCTACTTCCCATCGGTACTCTGTGAATAGGACTTTACGCTGTTCCCACAACCACCTCTCATTACCAAAAATGTCTGATCCACGCTGAACTATGACAGCAGTGAAAACTTGAAACTAGGATTTCAAATCCATGGAAACCAATCATTCCCTCTATATACATAATTCAAGAGAGAACTGGTTCTGCCTCTAGCCAGAAGAGGCTACAGGTCAGGAGATGAGTTCTAGAAGGTCACCCCTCCCTCACACACCACTACCCCTCCCTTGGTCCTGCCCTAGGGCTTAGAACTGCCAGGCTACTTTTGCTTTAGGATAAAAGGCTTTAAGTTGCATGGTGGGCAGCTGTGTTAGCTAGAGGGGAGGCATTTTATCATTAGCAGCCATTAGCACCTAGGCTTGAATCACTTTTCTCAGATAAACTCCACACACAGTGCAGCCTTGAAGAGAAAATCTAAATCGTAAAGTGCTCTCCAGGGGAGACCAGGCAGGATGAGGTGTCAGGGAAGATTTAGGTTCACTGGGTGCTTGGACCTAAGTGGACAATGAAAGAAAAGAGTGAGAGAGGGCAAGAAAAAGAGGCAAGATATTGAAAGTCAGTGTTGCTAAAATCTGCCCCAAACCGGCCAACCTATCATATCCCATGGCTTAGAGTAGAAAAAAGAGACAGAACTCTTGGCTTGCCGGGAAAGTGAATTTTCAACTTCTTTTCTTCCATCTTGATTCGGGAACGATGACCATTTTGTGGAGTCAAAGCTGCACTGGGCTCCCAGAAATCCTGAGAGCAGGAGAAGCATCATGGGGTGCTGGTGACCCCTGGTCCCATTTCTTACAAGATCAGTAGACTTCTCTAATCTCAACTCTCCCATTGAATAACTTTTTAAATTTACACCACTTGAGCCTGAATTATGCTGCAGAGTAAGATTGTCTTGTCTGTGGAATATCCAAACTGAGAGCTTGGACCCCTTTTACTCCCACTGCCGGCTGGCGGTCAGTGGACTATTCGCACTCTCTCTGAACTTGTATGGTAGTGAGCATATTTCTCCTGTTTCTAAGTTTTGATCCAACAGCAGGTCAGCAAAGACCCAGAGGTGTCGGTAAGTCTCCTACTCCCATCACTTATGTAGTTTTCCTGACTACCCCCACCTATAAATCCCTCTTTATTCCAACGGC
>JAQZBX010045931.1:0-20902 GCA_029593785.1 Cabassous unicinctus | reverse complement strand
ATAAATAAATAAATAAATCTTTAAAAAAAAAAAAAAGTATAGGGGAGGGAAGCAGATGTGGCTCAAGTAGTTGGGCTCCCGTCTACCATATGGGAAGCCCTGGGTTCGGTTCCCAGGGCCTCCTGGTGAGGGCAAGCTGGCCCGCGTCGGGGGAGAGCTGGTGCAGCAAGATGACGCAACAAAGGGGAGACGCGCAGCAAATGGACAGAGAAAGCAGACAGTGAGCACAAGCGGCAAGCGGTGGGGGGAATAAATAAATAAAAATAAATCTTAAAAAAAACCATAGGGGATTCCCATATTACCCCCACACACCCACATACACATTTTCCTCTATTATTAACAGCTTACATTAGTGAGGTACATTTGTCACAACTGATGGGCCAAATTGAAGCATTGCTACTAACTGAGGTTTATAGTTTACAGTTTGCACTTTGCACTGTACAGTTTTATAGGCTTTGACAAGTGTATAGTGTCAGGTATCCATCATTGCAGTGTCATTCAGAACAATTCCAGCACCCTAAGAATGTCCTGTGTTGCACACTGAATCTTGATTATGTGAAGATCACAGAGACAGAATTGGATTAAAGAATTTCGAATGCCCTTTCCCCTGCTGTGTGCCAGAACCCAGAGGCAGCCCCGCCCCAGCTCCAGCTCTTATTGCAAGGTTGGGGGAATCGTTGCCACACCTCAATAGGGGCGTGTCCCTCCCCCAACTCTGCTAGGAGAAACCATAGGCCTCTCCCCCGCCAGGCTCACCGCTCACTCCCTGGGCCTGCCCATCCTGCAGATCTTCCTGCATCTTCTCCAGCCTTCCCCCGACCCGGCCACAGGTCATCCTCCTTCCTCAAGGCCAAGACCTCTTCAGCCACTTGGAAACAGACCTTTTTCTGGTCCCGGTCCTGGCTGGGAATTTTTTTCCATGCCTCTGGCCACTTCTTGCAAAAGCAAATGTTTCTCATACAGCAGTGGGCGTTTTGCCACTGTTGGAGAGACCAGGGAAATTCAGGACCTCGAAAAGCGAGCGCCCCAGGAATCCCAAGGACTGAGTCAGAGGAGAGGTGGTCTCTGCACTCAAAGATTCGACATCAGGCAGCCCTGGGTCTCTGGGATGTGGGGCCTCCCACTCCCCCTCCCGCAACCCCCCATCCCCACCCCTGTCATGCCACGACTCTGAAACTTGGACTTGCCTCAGATCCAACTTGGTGGGGAGAAAATACAGGAGGCCTGGGCATCTGCATTTTCATGAGTCACGCAGCTGAGTCTGAAATTCGCAGTTCACTCAGCATGCCCTGAGGGCATAGTCACTTTGTGTGGGACATTTGGGACACATCAGTGAACAAGGCAGGCAAGGATTTCTGCCCTCCAGGAGCTTGTATTCTTGAAGGGGAAAACAGAAAACAGACCAACGAAATAAGGAGATGCATGCCTTAGGGAGAAATGAAAAACAATTACAAGGCAATGGCACTCGGGGCATCAGGGTAGAATAGGGGGCAGCGATTTGGCAGAGGCCAGCATTGAAGGCAGTGGGGGAGTTGAGAAGATGTACAGAAGAAGAAACAAGCAGTGCAAAGGGCCTGAGGCAGAGAGCCTGGGGTTGTGGACAACCTGTGAAGAGCGGCAAGTCACAGAAGAAGGAGTCAGAGCGGTGATGGGCATCGTGGAGGAATTTTCTTCAGCAGAGGGATCCCTCTGGCTGGCTTACGGAGAAAAGAATATGTGTGAGAGGTGGAGTGGGGTAATGGAGAAGCCAGGAGACCAGCTGGAAATTCTTTACCTTAATCTGAGAGGGTGTCTGAGGGCAGAGTGACAGCCGCTCCTGTGAATCCTTGACAGGATGTACTCAATTTGCTTGATGTATACACTCATTTAATGTTCCCCAGAACCCTGGGAAGTAGGTCCTCTCAGGGTCCTCTTTACAGATAAGGATACTAAGGCACAGACACATTAAGAACTCACCTCCACGGCACACAGCTCAAAGGTGGCAAGCCAGGATTTGAACCCTGGTCGCCTGAGTCACGCTTTTCAGTCTCTTGTGCAGAGGTGAACCTCAGACCACACAGCCCTTGAGTTGACCACGGGACAGGAAAGACTTGCAGAGAGACAGCAGCAGAGTGAGACGAGTGGGCCAGCATAGCGGCACACTCAGACTTGGGGCGGACCCTGGTTGTTTCTACTCTCCTGGCGGCCTGTGTTCAGGCTTGGCCCAAGCTGGACCTCCCTGAAGCTCCAGTTCATCTTTTGGGAAATGGAGGCAGTGCTGGTGGTTACCTCCAGGGACCGGAGGGTACATAGCATGTGCTCCATTAAAGTTTTTCTTTGTCCTGCCACTTGGGTTTGGAGCCAGGAACCACTGCACAGAGCGGGGAGGGCAGAGCTGGGGGTGGGGCTGGTGAGGGGCAGGGCTGGGGGGATGCTGAGCCACGGAGGGGCTTGGAGGAAGGGAACCAGGGAGCCACTGACGGCCTGGAGCCAAGAAGTAGAGGCCAAGGAGGGAGGCAGTCTGAGAGCAGGGGGCAGGTCTGCCCTAAGGGTCTCTTACGGGGCTCATTTCCGTTTGGGAAAGGCAGGGAACTGAGACCCTAGACACACAGACCCTGCTCAGCGGCTGGCCAGCGGTGTGACCTGCGTGGAACTTGACTCCTTTCCATACCCACCCCCAACATCCAGGCTTCAATCCCCTCCTCTGGAAAAATAGAAAAGACCATTGCTTGCTCCAGGAGAAATCCTCTCTCGGTCAAGGGGCGGCTGGCTGGAAATCTGAGGCAACTCAGCTGCTTGTGAAATTCTTTTGTCTTCTTTCCCCCTCAAGGATTTCTGTTACTCTGGGGCTGGTTTTTGAGGGTAAATTCAAAGCTCACATCTTGGAAAATTAATTTCTATTTTCTGCCGGGACTTTTCCGGAGTTGGGCATTTTTCTCCGAAATGTATGAAAATGTCACAGCTGTGTGACGATGCCGACTTTCTATGTTTATTTTCTTAGTTCATCTCTACTCCCGTGCACCTTCTTCCATTCCTGATTTTCTTTTTTCCTGTGAGACCCTGGCTTGTAGATTTCAACCACTCGTTTTACCCCAAAGAGGAACTCCTTTGGTTAGGCAGTCCGGATTGCCTCTTCTTCTGCATTCTGGATCTTTCTCAAGTTCATCTCCCATTTTCACAGATTCTACTTTGTGTTGGTTCCGATAATGATTCCAATATTAGAGCTTAACTTTGTTGATTTTTCTTTGTATCCTCCCCGTTCATGTGTAATGGATTTTAAGCCTTCTTCGATCTCACTAAGAAGTATAATCAGCCATTTTCTGATATATCCTTCTGTTTTTGTGTAGTAGATAGATTCCAAGGGGGGAGTTTGTTTCTTCGTGCTCTCATTGATTCACTTATTCATTCAACAAACGTGTGTGTCGGGTTCTATATTAGGCCCTGAGATATAACTTTTCCAAGTGACTCATCAATGTTTGTAGGTTTTATTCGATCTTTTTGCCAGTGGCTTCCAGATTTCTCTCTGCAGCTAGTATCGCTTTCCTGAACTCATCTTATACATCCAGCCACTTGTCTGTTCTCTCCACCTGGATGTCTCTTAGACATGTCCAAACCTTGGTTATTGGTCTCCCTCAATGCAGCAGGCTCACCCCTGATATCCGTGGAACCAAGGGCAAGAGTGCAAATGGGGGTCTCTTCCCACCCCCGACTCCATCCAGCACTACAAGGGGTCTTGCTCCCACACGCATATGGGCATCCCAAGCTGAACATCCAAGCTTTGTCCACACCCACCCACCCTCAAAGAGCACCCTTCACCTCTCCCAGCCTGTGGGGGGTCAGAGGAAGCAGGCTCAAACTTTTAGTGGCAAGGAATTCTGGGGTCCTGGGCAACTGGAGCACAGCAGGGAAGGACAAGGGCTCCAGATGGGCACATCTGCTTGATCCCCCAGACTTATCCAAGGGGAGGAAGGAGCATGGCTGGAGGAAGGTGAAATAGGGGTTCACAAAGCACAAGGCCATGGTAGGGAACTCTCTTTCCTGGGTCAAAGTGAGGTGCTGTCCCCCAACCTCCCCACCACCTTCACCCCAACTTGATCTTCCTTTAGTTAGTTTTCCCAGCCTCAGGTAAAAAAAAACCCACCCTCAACCCAATTGTGTGCCGGAAACCTGAGTTATCCCCAATGTTCTCTCTTCTTGACACATAGCCAATCCATCTCCTAGTCACTTAGATTCTCTTTCCACCATTTCCCATCACTAATGCTTCTGTTGTGGTCCAAACCACTTTCCTATCCTCTCTCCTCTGGAAAGCACACAGCCTCCCGGTGGCTCTTCCCACCTCTACCCTTGCACCTGACAATCAATCTTGATCTTTTGAAAATGTTCGTTCGATTATGTCTTTCCTCTGTTTAAAGCCCTCCAGAGGCTTCTCAATGACTTGGAATAAAATCCAAACTTCTCACCTCAACCTCAAATTCCCTCTATTTCTGACCCCTGCCAATCTCAACAGCCTGCTGTCACACCTGCTATGGTAGATGAAAAATGGCCTAATCCTTTGCAGCCACTCCCATCAAGAGGTGGGATCTGTTTCTTCCATCCCCTTGAGTCTGAGCTGGCCCCATGACTTGTTTTAGTCAAAACACTGTAGCAGAAGTGAAGGTATGCCAATTCTGAGCCTCAAGAGGCTTTGCAGCTTTGACTCTCACATCCTAAGAGCTCTACCCAGCTGCCGTGTGGCAAGGTTAGCCTGCTGGAGGATGAGAGACCACAAGAAGCAGACATGAGCCATCTCAATGAGGGCCATCCTAGACCATACAGCTCCAGCAAACATGGCAGCCGATTGCAAATGCGTGAGTTGGCTAACAGAAGAACCGCTCAGCAGAGCCAGCCCACAATGCTTAGCCACAGAATCATGAGAGAAAAAAAAAAGCTCATGTAGGTCTTTAAGCACTATGTGTGGGTGGTTTGTTATATCATAAAAGCCAACTGATACATTGACTTTCTTCTTGTCCCTCAAATTCACCAAGGTTCTTCGTGCTCAGGACTCTCACCCTTTTCCCATCTAGAGTCCTCTTTCTTATTTCTCTGTCTTGCTGTTTCTCAGACTTTGGACTTTAGCTCAAATGACTACTCTTTAAAAGGGCCTCCTCTGACATCCCTCCAATCTCCTCTCCTTATCTCCCTTCTGTTCCTTCAGGGCCTCACCATATCTGCCATTGCATGTGTTTACTCTCCTCTCATCCTTTCCCCTTCCAGGCCCTACAATGGACTATTGATGGTGAGTTGACAGACTTCTCTCACTCATGGCTACTCTTTGCTCTGTGAAGTAATAGAGATAAGGCCAGCAGTTCAGAGTAAAGGACTGCACTTCCTCCCTTCCTGTTGACACCCTTATCTCAATCCCTATGTTTCATTTTTTGTCTGATTAACAGCTCTCTCCCTTGCTGGGCTGTCAGCTCCAAGGGGACAGAGACCATATCTCCGTTTTCTCACTATCATACCCCTAGCTCCTGCAGCTTAATAAATATTTGTTGGATGAATAAATAAACAAATGATCTATATCTGAATCATCTCTTTTGTCAGCACCCAGCACTGCCAACTCTTGGTCAATGTTGTTTCATGAAGGAATGAGTGAGGGACTTGAAAAGTCATACTGAATGATGAGTAGACCATGAGGCCATTACCACTTGCTCCTTCTTCACCACCAGCCTCGGGCCCTCCTGGGAGTCTCTGTCCTCCCCGTATCTCAGGCCAAATCATCAGGGTCATTGCTGGTTTCTCTTTCTCATAAGGTACATCCAGCAAATGGTCCAGAATGAATCTAGAATGCAAGCACTCTTCAACACTTCCACAGCAACCACCCTGGTTCGAGTCCCATCTTCTTTCTTCTAGACAATTACGACAGCCTCCTAACTGGACTTCCTGCTTCTCTGCCCCTTGATCTCTTCTCAACATGGCATCCTCAAGGATCCGTTAAAGATAGCAGTCAGACCTGGTCACCTTCTGCTTTTTTGTTCCACGGACCCCTTTGCCAGTCAGGTGAAAAACACAGACCCCTTACTAAGTCCACCCTATAGTGTATAATTTTTAATATATATATCACACCTGCACCAACACGTCCCCACAAGAATAATGCTTTTTCGAATTTCAATTCAAGCTCACGGACCCCTGGTTAAGAACCCCTGCTCTCACAGCTCCCAATTTTACCTGTAGGAGAGGCCCTGACAATGCTCCAGGCCTGCCCACCATTGCTCACTCTGTGCCAAACACACTCAACTCCTTGCTCTTTCTTCTTCATGTTGTACCCATGCTGACTCTCTTCCTGGAAACTTCTCCCAGGGAGCAATGTGAGCCCCTCCCTCACCTCCTTCAGCTCTCTGCTAAGGCCTTCCCTGACCACCCCAAAGGAAATAACCACTCTCTGCCCACCCAGACCCTCTCCAGCCCCCTCACTGGGCTTCATTTTTTCTCTACTGTACTCATCTCCAGCTGGCATGCTGTTGTATTTGATTATTTGCACATCATTTCTCCTCCTCCATTCGAATGTTAACTCCATAAGGGACGCCTTTTTGTTGCTTTTGGTCTTTGCTGTATTCCCAGCATGCCTGGCATGCTTGCTCAATAAGTAGTTTTTGAATGATTGAAGGAATCAGTCCTGCCCTGTCCCCTCTGGAGCTCATCCCCTGTGGTCACCTCATCGCATTGGCTCAAGCATAAGCACCCACCTGGCTCTGACTTACAGTCAGGACAAAGACAGATATGGCTATCCATAGCTCATCCTGGATGTGGTTGCCTTTTGCATGCACACTGGACTTGGTGCTTCCTCTGCACCCTCTGCCTAATTCTGCAGCAGCCACACTCTTATCGAAGGGGACCTCCCTTTTCCTGCTTCATCTGGTTGATGGGCACAATTGCATTTCTCATTGTCACTGAGGTGCAGTATGTTTCAGAGCCCAGCAGCTCTGACAATCAACCCTTTGTCTAAGTCAAAACTCTGCTTCCTGAAGCCTTAGGAACATGGGCTTCTGGCTCAGTTCTACAAACATTTCCTAAGTTCTCAAGTTCTCACTCTAGTCAAGGTATAAGAGGAACAAGATTGCCTGTAAAGTCAGGGTTCTCCAGAAAAACAGAGGAAACATGCACACACACACACACACACACACAGAGAGAGAGAGAGAGAGAGAGAGAGAGAGAAACAGAGAGAGACACAGAGAGAGAGAAAGAAAGAGAGAAAGAAAGAGAGAAAGAGAGAAAGAAAGAGAGAAAGAGACAGAGAGGAGAGATATTTATTGTAAGGAGATGGCTCACATGACCCTGGAGGCTGGCAAATCCATTCCCCATGATGAGGAACATGGTAAGACCAGTGAAGTCCATGAACACTTGCCCATTCCCACACATCATCTCCTGTGAAGCAGGTTCTTTGATCAGAAGCAATGCTGTGTGGAATTTCATGAAGGTGGATGAGGCATTCTTTAAGATCATGGATGGTAATTTTGGCAGAAGCATTGCATGCAGGGAAGACAAATTCGTATCCAAAGTATCCACTCCAGGAGGAATAAAAGGCTGTCCCTTCCATGATGAAAGTGGCCCATCTTGGACCCCTTGGGTCCACTGAGTAGCAGGCTGATTACCTCGGGGAATGGTGCCATATCGGGGACTAGGCGATGGTCTCTGCTGCTGGCAGATTGGGCATTTAGCAGTGGCTGTAGCCAGGTAGGCATTGGTGAGTAGAAGTTGATGTTGTTGAACCCATGCATAACCTCCATCCCTACCACCATGGCCACTTTGTTCATGAGCCCATTGGGCAATGAAAGGAGTGGTTGAGAAAAGAGGCTGACTGCTTTCCACAGAACAGGTCATCTTATCCGCTTGGTTATTAAAATCTTCCTCTGCTGAGGTCACCCTTTGGTGAGCAATCACATGGGACACAAATATTTTCATGTTTTTGCCCATTCATAAAGGTCTGCCCACAAACCTCTCCCCAGACCTCTTTGTCACCAATTTTCCCATGATGTTCCTTCCAAGTCCCTGACCATCCAGCCAAATCATTGGCAAAGCCCATGAATCAGTGTACAAACTCACCTCCTGTCTATTTCTCTTTCCAATCTAAACAGACAGAGTTCTGCCCACTTGGAGAATTTCCCTTCATTTCTATCCTTCAGGGACGTCCCAAAAAAGGGCTGTAGTGCTGTAGTTGTCTATTTTTGGGTGGTGCCTACATAATGCACATAACTGTCTGTAAACGAGACCCAAGTTTTCTCTTCCTTAGTCAACTGATTGTAGGGAACTCTGAAAGAGGCCATAGTTGTGGGTTGGGAAAGAGAAGGTAACATGGCAGGAGTGGGAGGCATGGGCATTTGGCCTACTTCCTCATATAATGTCCTTGTGCTTTCAGGGTCTGCTGGAGCCCAATCTCATATATACCACTTCCATTTGATGATGGAGTACTGCTGTGCATGCCCAACTTTATGGCTTGGTGGGTCAGAAAACATATAATTCATGGTGTTCAGCTCAGGTCTCATGGTAACTTGATGGCCCATGGTTAAGTGTTTAGTCTCTACTAAGGCCCAGTAGCAGGCCCAAAACTGTTTCTCAAAAACAGAATACTTATCTGCAGAGGATGGCAGGGCTTTGCTCCAAAATCTTAAGGTTCTGGACTGTGAATCTCCTGCAAGGGCCTGCCAAAGGCTCCAACCAGCATCTCTATTTGCCACTGACACGTCAAGCACCACTGGATCTGCTGGATCAAACGGCCCATGGGGCAAAACAACAGCTTGCACAGCTGTCTGGCCCTGTTGCAGGGGCTACGCTTGTTCTGACCTCCACTCAAAATTAGCAGCTTTTTGGGTCACTCAGTAAATGGATCAGAGTAACATATCCAAATGAGGAATATGTTGCTTCAATAAAACAAAGAGACCAACTCAATATCATGCCTCTTTTTTTGATTGTAAGAGGGGTCAGAGGCAACCATTTATCCTCCACCTTAGAAAAGATATCTCTAGATGCCTAGAAATTTCACTGAAGTGGAAAGCCCTGGAATTTTTTTGTTGGATCTATCTCTCAACCTCTGACACACAAATGCCTTGCCAATAAGTCTAGAGTGGTTGCTACTTCTTGCTCACTAGGTCGAATCAGCATAAGGTCATCAATGTACATTATGTTGGACAAGTGTGATGTCTTGTGGAAGGGAAAGATGATCAAGTTCCCCACAGACTAGATTTTTGACGTAGGACTGAAAAGTTGATATACTCCTGAGGGAGGACAGTAAAGGTATTTTGTTGGCCTTGCCAGCTGAAAACAATCTGTTCCTGGCATTTGCTACATCAATAGCTGCATACCAGGTACCAGGGGATATGTTAATTTGCTCAAGCAATGTTGACACAACTGGACCAGCAGCTGCAATTGAAGTCACCATCTGATTAAGTTTCCAATAATCTGCTGCTCTTCTCCAACAGCAAGTTGAATGGGGATGCAGTGGGAATCACCATCCCTGCACACTTCAAGTCCTTGCTGGTGGCACCGATCACTATCGTAGGAATCCAGCATTACTTTGGGTTTACTATTTTCCTAGGGAGAGGCAGTTTTAGTGACTACCTCTTGGCCTTTCCTACCATAAAAACCCTCACTCCACAGGTCAGGGGAAAAATGGGGTGATTCTGCTAGCTACTGAGTATGTTTATTCCAAGTATGCATTCCGGAACTGTGGAAATAACCCAGAATGGGTTAGTGGACACACTGGACCCACTGTGAGACAGACCTAAGCTAAAAATCCATCAATCACCTGACCTCCATGAGCACCTACTCTGACCTGTAGACCACAGTGACATTTTGTGTCTCCTGTAATTATTGTCCGTTCATAGATTATCTAATAATCCCAAAAATGTTTGATTACTTATTTTTTCCCAAAGTACAGTCACCCTGGTAAAAGACTATAGGTCTCTTTGGAGAAGGCTGGGAGAAAGATTGACAGTATAAATTTTGGCAGTGCAGCAAGGTCCCTCCTCAAGAGGACCTGGCTTACCCTTTGTTCAAGGGGTTCTGGGTCTGTGAACTGTCTCAAGTCTGGGAATTGATTGAGGGACCAATCATAAAGGGACCATGACTTTATGATTTTGTGTTTCAAGTTAGACTTTTGTTTGCTTGACCTATAAGCAGAACTATTCTGCTTATACAGATAAAGAAAGAATTTAGCAGACTTCTGTATTAGTCAGCCAAAGGGGCGCTAATGCAATATACCAGAGATTGGTTGGTCTTTATAAAGGGTATTTATTTGGGGTAGAAGTCCACAGTTACCAGGCCATAAAGCGTAAGTTTCTTCTCTCACCAAAGTCGATTGCCAAGGGTTGGAGCAAGACAGCGGCCGACGTTTGCCAGGGTTCAGGTTTCTTGTGTTCTTCTCTTCCGGGGGCTGTGTTTCTCTCCAGGCTTAGCTCCTCTGTTTCCTCCACAAGGTCAGGCGAACGGCTCGCTTCTCTTCTCCTGGGGCCTTCTCTCCAACATCAAAACTCCAACATCAAAAACTGCTCCCTTGTCCTTTGCCTTGCCTTTTATATTTTATTCCCCATCCACCAAGGGGTGGGGCTCAATGCCCTACTGACGTGGCTCAGTTAACACCCTAATCATAATCTAATCATGCCCAGATTAACAGATTATTTTACAAGCATAATCTAATATAGATTTTTGGAATTCATAATTACATCAAACTGCCAAACGGCTACAGCTCCCTAACTACTTCACTTCTAGGTGCCCCATGCTCTACTGGCCAAAGCCATAGGTCTCTGCGAGACAGACTGCTCTGATTACTGTTTTAAGTCTGCTGTCAATTAGGGTAGCAACGCCCACCTTGCCTTTGGTGATTAAGTGCGCCCCTTGGCTTCTGCCAACTTGGTATCTGATCATCCTCATTGCATTTAAGGATTCCAGTTCAGTGGCAGCAGTTTCCACGGCAATAGCTGACCTATAGAGAAGAGTGGTTACACAGCTCTTCAGGGATGATGGAGCTGCTCTCAAATTTATTCTTCACAGTTGGGGTAAAAGCTGTGTACTCTGGACACTCCTGGGATGGTGAGCAGGTCTTACCTGAGAAGTCCACTCTTACATTCCGATTTCTCTAGACCTTTGAATCCCCTCATCTACATTATATCAGGGAAGTTCTGACATTTCAACTTCATTTAATGTGGGCCACCTTTTGGTCCATGTTTCAGCCCATCAAACAAACAAATTGTTAGAGCCCTTTCTAACACCATGAGCTACATTGAATCCAGAATCTGCTTTGTGGGTTCTTATCAATAAATTCAGCCTGATGCAAGTTTATGTTCCTTCCATCATTATTCCCACACCATTGATATCCATTCCCATAAAAATTCCCCTGATTTCTGTCCATATAAATTGGATTAATCATGCAGTTATTTTGTAGTATAGTGTATCTCCTCATGAGTCACATTTTATACCTCATTTTTGGGGACCTGCTGGCTCTTCAGCCAAGTTATAGGTCTGGAAGTAAAGAGGTGTGGTAGGAATGGGTCATGAGAGGAATAAGCATGTTCTTGCAAGTCACCCTATCTCATGGGATACCGCTATAGGTTTGTCTGGCATAGCAAGGCTAATCTTCTCAAATGAGATAGAATGACTGCTTCCTCTGGGTAAGCAATTACAGGTTTATCCAGCAAACAGGGTTAATCTCCTCAGATAGGATTGAGAGGGCTGCTTCTTCATGAGGTAGTCATGACAGGTTTATCCAGCAAAGATGACTCAGCAGAATTTAGGAATTCAATGTCCCCCATCTTCATCATGACCTGCCCATATGTCCCCATTCCAATTTCCATTCCTTCCCAATCAATACCCACACTTTAACAGTAGACACACTACAAGGTTGGAAATTTAATTTGCATTGTAATTCAGCTGCTCATACAACAAGACACTCATTTGTTTTTCAGCAGTCTCAAATTTGTAGCTACAAGAAATAAGAATTTCTTTTAGGGAACACATAGAAACAAAATTTCATGTCATTCATGTGGCACTCGAGTTGAGAATTTGAAGTCTTGAGTTAATCCTTTTGTTTCATGATTTTATCCAGTATATTTAAGAACAACTAGCCAACTTCATTTTACTTGTTAGCTTGACAACATTCTAAGGTATCAAATACATGGTCATCCAGAAACTTGCCTCTTATAGGAGTTTGGTTAGGAGTATCCAATGGTGATATTTTGTATATTTCTATTGCCAAATCACCCCATGGGCTACCAGTGCCCACTTTATCATTGGGAATAGAGTCATCAGTGCCTTTAAATCTAATCAGATTAAGGAACCAATTTCAGAAAACCCAGAAGCAATTCTGAAAACTCATACTTAAAAAATTCTGTTTTTTAAGAACAACTCCTGGTATAAAAAATTCTATTAGAGTTGTACAGAGGAACAGAACCTAAAGGATATAGGAAGGAAGGAAGGAAGGGTGGGTGGGAGGGAGGAAGGGAAGGATTATAAGAAATGTATTATAAGGAATTGGCTGTGACCATGGGGTCTGGCAAGTTCAAACTTCAGGTCTGAACTCTGTTAAAGGTGATGTGGAAGTCCTTAGTCTGAAGCCCCCAGGGGAAGCTGGTTGGTTGGAAATTACAGCAAGAGCCAGTTTTGAAGTCAAGGCAGAAGTTCTTCTTCTGACCACCAAAATACTCAGTTCTGGCTGTTAAGACCTCCAACTCTTTGGATGAGGAGACTTACCTACACTGCTGAAGGCAATCTCCTTTCTGGATTGTAGATGTAATCAACTGATTGTAGAAGCAAACCACTCATTATAGATGCAAATCCCATTTACAAAATTACCTTATAGTAACAAGTAGGCCAGTGTTTGATCAAACAACTGGGCACCATAACCTATATTTATTGACACTTGAATTAACCATCACTCAGCCTCCTGGATAGACAGACCTGAAACAGGCAGAAGTGTGGCGGGTGCATGACATGGTGCAGCACAGCAAAGGGGATCTGCACAGATGAAAGCATTCCAGGGCTTTGCTCTCCAAGTTCTTGTCGCCTCCACATCACTACCTAGATTCTCCTTACTGGGCCTAGCTAGCCCAGAGGAACAGGCCTATCACTGTGCTCTCTGCCCTTTGGGAAAGCCAGCTAGTAAGTGCAAGGCTGTTCAGATGCACTCTTATAAACTGGAACAAATGTTAGGGCACTGGAGGATGTATAGGCTATTCCCTTTATTTTATATAAGTTTTAAATATATTTAAATTGGATTGAATAAATTATGATCTCTTTTGGTGAAGGAAATGGCCTGCTCACCATCATATCCTCAGCATCTACCTAGCCAGTGGTTGGCATGAAGAGGGAAGCTCCAGTTCCATTTGCTGCGTAACAAATACCCCAAAACTTAGAGGTTTGAAGCAATTACAACATCCATTTTGCTCATAAATCTTCAACTGGAGTAGGACTTGGTGAGTATAGCACATACTTCTGCTCTACTCAGCATCAGCTGGGGTAAACCAAAACCTGGGGGCTGAAATTATCTAAATGACTGCTCATGACATGTCTGGCAATTGATGCTGATTGCTGACTAAGACCTTAGCTGAGGTTGCCAGCTAGGACTTCCACGCATAGCCTCTCCATGCAACCTGGTTAGCTCATGACATGCAGGCCAGGTTCCAAGGGTGAAAGTCTTTAGAGAGAGCCAGGAGGAAGACATACCACCGCTTATGATCCAAACTAGAAAGTCATAGTATCACGTCTGCTCTATTCTATTTGTCAGGGCAGTCACAAAGATGCACCCAGTTTCAAGAGGATGGAAAACAGTCTCTGTATCTTGACAGGGAGTAGCAAGACTCTGGAAGAGCATGCAAAACTGTACATATTACTTTGGATATTTTTGTATCTGCCTCAAGGAGCTACAAAATTCCTTCAACATCCCAGGAGAAAAATTATTCCAATCTGGAATTCCGTACCCAGCTAAACCATCAATCAGGCGACTGACAAGAAATGCAAGTTCTCGAAAGTTTACTAGTCTCCTGTGACTATCTCAGAAAGCTCCTAGAGGATTGCTCTACCAAAACTCAAAAGTAAATCAAGGCAGCTGGAGAAATTTTCTTCCATAGATCTAAAACAAGAAAGAGAAGAAAGGGGATCCTGAGATGAGAACCATACAGGAAGCCAAGAAAGCAATCAGTCAAGCAGAGCAGGTGTATGGTCAGCTCCAGTGTGCAGGAAAACATATACTTTTATGGCAATGATGGAGTATCTTATGTGTTTGTTCATTAGGAAATTATATTCAGAGTGGTTAGAGGGTTAGTGATGGTGACATACAAGAAAATAAAGCTCAAATGCAGGCATATATATAGATGGATACTTAATATATGGGAATGATAAAACATCAGGTAAGAGAGAAAAGGACAGTGTTTTTTAAGTGATTCTGGGGTGATTGGTCCTTCAAATGGGTAAAAAGTGAAAGTGAACCTCCACCTTACACTATACACAAAAATAATTTCCAGACAGATTAAAGATGAAATTCTGAAAGGCAAACCTGTAAAATTTTTAGAGATGAAGATATTTGACATACATATATCTGACAAAGGACTAGTATCCACAGTACATAAAGAACTCCTGCAAATCAATCAGAAAAAGACACACAACCCAAAAGAAAAATGAGCAAAAGACTTTAAGAGGCAATTCACAACAGAGGAAACCTGAAAGCCAGTACACACATGACAAAATGTTCAGCCTCATTCATCAAGAGGGACATGCAAATTAAAACCACAATGAGATATGACTCTCCCCTCAGACTAGCACAAATCTGAAAGCCTGGCAATACTGAGTGATGGCAATGAAGTAGATTAAAAGGAACTTAAATTCCCTGCTGGCAGAGTATAAATTGGTACCACCACTTTAGAAAACAATTTGGCATTACCTAGTAAAATTGAACATCCGCACACCGTATGACCTAGCAGGTCCACTTACAAGATAAATTCCTGTGTGTTATCAAGAGATATGTAGGGAATTAGTTTTAGAAGCATTGTTTATAAAAGAAAAATACTGGAAATTACTCAAATTCATCAACAGTAAAGTGGATAAATAAATTGTGCTATGTCTGTAAAAACAGACTACTACTATGTATGCAGCAATGAAAATGGATGAACCAATACTGACACACAAAAAAGCAAGTGCTTAAAGAATAAGGGTGAATGATTCCATATCTATAAAGTTTACTGCAAGGCAAAACCAAACAAGTTTCCTGTCTACTTTTTTTAAATAATATTTTGAAGAGTTTGTGATTCTATGGTTGGGTTTGGAGTTGGGTCAAACTGGGGTTGTGTCAGGGTTTATTGTTTTAGGTTTAGGGTATGCTCTGATTGGTGTCAGAATATGGGTATTTGCACTAAAATGTTGGGTTGCATTGAGATAAAGGCCCCCTTTGGGTTAGGTACTGAGTCCTGGGTCTGGGGATTGGGGCCAGGGATTGAACCCAGGACATCGCATGTGGGAAGGCGGAGCTCAACCATTGAGTCACATCGGCTACCTGAGTTGGTTTTTTCGTTTGTTTGCTTATTATTTGTTTTTGTTGTTGTTGTTTTTTGGAGGCATCAGGAACCGAACCCAGGACTCCCCCATGTGGGAAGCAGGCGCTCAAGCGCTTGAGCCACATCCGCTCCCCCCTCAGTCTTAAAGTCAGGACTGAAGGTTTGAAATTAGGTGGGGTAGAGGGAGAAGGTGTTCACATTTGGGCAAAGGAACTCCTTAGACTTTTGAGACCCTCGCCCAAAGTCCTCCCCATCATTGCGCTGCCGCTTTCTGCATCAATTCAAAGAAGGCGCCTTTGGGGCCACTTACTGGGGACGCAGTGGCCTGGGGAGGAGTAGCTGTCTATGCTCGGTGGCTGAGCGGGAGCCGCGCGCCTCCGGGCACCGCGCACCCACCCTGGATCCCGCGAGCTGGGAGCAGCGGGGACACCGACCCCGCAAGCGAGCTAAGCCAAGGTCGCTAGGCGCTGTTTGCGCTGTCTCCCCTGACGTGTGCTCGCAGCGTCTTTTCAACTTGTTTACCAGCCTGCGTCACCGGGAACCTTTCACCACTGCCTGGGACAAAAGGTTCCTCTTTTGTAAGTCCCTTTTGGGCAGCCAGGGCATTCACCAGGACCAGGTACTGAGGCTGGAGCAGGGCGACACCTCGTGGCGGATGCAGACAGATTGGTTACTACAGGTTTGAGAGAGGCTCCCTCAAGTAATCCACCCATTTGCCCATTCTCCCAATTTTCCATATACTCTACCCACCCACGCACGCACCATCTATCCATACCATACATCCACCCGCATATCCATCCATCCATCCCTCACTCCATTTATCCATCATCCACCCTCCCACCCATAACACACTCACCCATACATATACCATCCACCCCTATCCATCTGTCTTTCTATTCATCAATCATCCATTCATCCATCATACATCGACCCACCTATTGTACACCCACCCATACATATGCCATCCACCCTCATCCATTCATCCATTTGTCCATCCACTCATCTATCCATCCATCTACCTGTCTATCCATCTATTTGTCCATCCACTCATTCATCCACCTGTACATAACTCAGCCATACCTGTGTACGTTCACCCATCTACTCATCCATTCATGGGAACTTTCACCCTTTCATGTAAATATTTATCTTTCCATGTACTATCCAGTTGCTCATATTTAACAGAAATATTCACTGAGAAACTTCCATGTGCTAGGCACTGCACTGTGCAAAGCATTGGGATTTGCCCAAATTTCCCAAGGCTGCTGTAACAAAGCACCACAAACTAGAAGACTTAAAACAACAGAAATGTGTTGTTGCACAATTCTAGAGGCTGGAATACCAAAATCAAGGTGTCGGCAGGGCCATGCTCCCTCTGAAGTCTGTAGTGGGTGTCCTTCCTTGCCCCCCTGTAACTTCTGGTGTTTGCTGGCAACCCTTGGGGTTCTTTGGCCTGTAGATGCATCTGCCTCTGTCTTCACGTGGCCTTATTCCCTCTATCTGTCTGTCTGTGTCCCCTTTCCCTCCTCATAAGGACACCAGTCATATTATATTAAGGGCCCACTTTGACCCTACATGACCTCATTTTAACTTGCCCCATTCCATCTGTAACAACCCTATTTCCAAATAAAGTCACATTCCGAGGTACTGGGAATTAGGATTTCAGCATATCTTTTTGAGGGACACAATTCAACTCATAGCAGGATTCAAGGGGTAGGTAGCAGGACACAGCTCCATCCCTCATGAAATTTATGGCTCAACAGAGGAAAGACACCCACAGGAAGCCATTCCAAACCTAAGTTGTTCGTTGCTTTGCGGTAGGAGTACAGAGTACAATAAGAACATGTAAGCCCGGGACAACTTGGCTGAGGAAATGATTTCCAAGCTGAGAGTTAAGGAATGACTGGGAAGAAGCCATGCAAAGAGGAGGGGGGTGGACAGAGGCCAGTACCTGGCAGGGGGCTCAACCGAGGTAAAGACCTGGGAGCCAAGTCTGCTTATGACAGAGGGAGTGGAGAGATCCAAGGGAAAAGACCAGATCCTGGAAAATCTTGTCAGTAGCTTCAGAGAGCTCGGACTTCATCCTAAGGGCAATGGTGCCACATAAGAATTTCTCTTACTTTTTAACTACTTTACTTATTACACAAGCATTTTAGTTTCCTAGGCTGCTCAAAGCAAATACCATGAAATGGGTCAGGTTTAGACAATGAGAGTTTATTCACACATGATTAGAGTCCAGGAAAATGTCCAAATCAAGGCATCATCAAGGCGATGCTTTCTTCCTGAAGACCAACTGCTGGCATTCCTTGGTTCCTCTGCCACATGGCAAGGCACATGGCAGCATCTGCTGGTTTTTCCCTTCTCTTCCGGGTTTCATTGATTTCAGCTTCTCACTTCCATGGCACTCTCTCTCTTTGAATTCATTCCATGTATAAAGCACTCCATTAAGAGGGTCGAGACACATCTTGAATGAGATGGGTCACACCTTAACGAAGTAGCCTCATCAAAAGGTCCTACTTACAATGGGTTCACATCCACAGGAATAAGAACATGTTTTTCTGAGGTACATACAGCTTCAAACCATAACACTCCACCCTCTGGACCCCCAAAAGACATGTTCTTTCTACATACAAAATACATTCATTTCATCACAATATTCCAAAAGCCCAAAGTCATTTCAGTAACAATACTAAGTACAAGGTCTCATCGAAATTGGTGATGGGTGTGGTCTGTCCTGGGGCATAATTCTTCCCCATCTGTGGACCTATGAAACCTGGAGAACCAGTTATCTGCTTCTGATATACAATGGAGGGACAGGCATAGGATAGATAGTTTCATTCCCATAGAGAGAAATTAGAAGGAAAACAGGGGTCATGGGTCCCAAACAATTCTGAAACCCATCAGAGCAAGCTCCATTAGATTTCAAGGTCTAGGAGTCCTCTATGGAATGATATTTTGTCTTCCAGCCCTAATGGAGCAGCAGCCCCACCCCTTCCAAGCACATGAGCAGTGGCCATGCTTTTCCTGAACACTAGGATTCCCCCAGGCATCTGAGAAACCTGGGGTGTCAGCACTCTTCCTGAACAATGGGTTGGAAGGCCTGCTCTCTCCAAGCTCTGGGGCAGACTCACCCTTTCCACACACATGGATATGTCCACTCTCTTGACCCAAAAAGATGACTTCAGTCCAGACCTCGGCTTCCACGGTTCTGCCTTTGAAGTCATTTTTTCTTCAATCTGTCCCTTTTCTGTCCCTTTTAGTCCAGGCTGGCTGTGGTTCCATTCATACAGCTCTTGCAAACAACAACAGCAAACATTTGTTGGTTTTGCATGTAGTACACAGGTGTCCAAACCATCAGACAACAAAGTTGTAGTAGACTTTGTTCAGTCATTCTCTGCAGGTTACAACCTCTGAGACTAAAGGCAGGACAGAAGGAAAATCCAGATGCGAGATGTCTGGCCGTTTAAGGCGTTTTCCCTTTTAAGGTGCCTGTCCAATCCCAAATGGGAAGTCACTGAGAATGCTTAAGTGTTTCTACCTGCTGCATTGTAGTCTTGATATTAAGCCACCAGGAATTTCAGAGGTATTAGTGGATGTGATGCATGCTGTGGGATTTGTTGATAGCTGTGAGCCATACCATACCTGGAGATGTACTGCTGTCAGCATGAGTTACAGATGTCCAGATGTCAGGCCATGCAAGCCTGATCACCACAGGTGGGGCTGGCAAGGGAAGCTGCCTGCGTGACCCTATGGACAGAGGCCAGCTCTAGCCCCAGCCCCAAAGAGTCCTCCCCCTCCCCCAAACAGGAGACTGCTGCCTTTCCCCAGGCTGGCAGGAAGAAGTGATGGTTAAGAGCCTGGTCTGTGCTGTCAGACTGCTTGGGTTTGAATCCCAGTTCTGCCTGTTACGAGCTGTGTGACCTTGGGCAAATGGGTTCATGTCTCTGATCCTCGACTTCTTCACTGAGCTCACTGCAGCCAAACTGGGACACCCAAGGTCTGGTGTAGTACCAGGTCTGCAGATGGACCTTCCTCAACCAACTGAAGCCCGCCTCTGCCTTGGTTGTGGCCCCTGTCACATATCTCACAGATTAGACTGCAATATTGGAAGGCAAGTCTTATTCGAGGCCCAACTAAGTGCCAGGTTGTGTGTGCTAACCAGACAACATTCCTTCCAGGTCTTTATTATCTTTTTATTTTTAAAGAAGTTTTAGATTACATAAAAGTTACATAGAAAATATAGGGGATGCCCATATACCCATCCCCTCCCCCTCTCACATTTTCCCCTACTAATCTTTCATTAGTGTGGCACATTTGTTACAATTGATGAACACATATTGAAGCAGTGCTACTAACCATGGTCTATAGTTTACATTATGGTTTACACTTATCACTGCACAATTTTATAGGTTTTGACAAAATGTATCCATATCCATCATTGCAATGTCATACAGGACAGCTCCAATATCCCAAAAATGCCCCAAGTTACACCTATTCTTCCCTCTCCCTCTCATCAGAACCTCTGGTAACCACTGCCTTTATATCAATGCTATAAGTTCTTCTATTACTAAAATAATAATAAGTCTACTTTGGTCCATAGTTGCATTCCCCCCTTATGTTTGTTCATTTCTCAGTCATGAAGATTCTGGGATGGTGATGCTCACTCTGCTTCCAATTGAGAGGGGGCTTAGATCTCATGGGGCAGATGGATGGAACTGTTTTGCTTGCAGTTGTAGACACTCTATGTTTTTTGGGATGGACGTTGTCCATTATCATCATTTTGTTAGTTGTCAGGTAGTTATTGTTATTCCTACTTTATAGATGAGGAAGCTGAGGCCCAAAGAGCTTAAGTCACTTGCCCAAGCTCACCTAGCCAGTGAACACCAGAGGTAGGATGTGGATCTGGACAGCCCATTCCCTTGGCCACTATGCCCTCCTGCCTCTGTCTAAGGGGGATAAGTCAGGTTTCAGTCAGGAAACAGAACCCCTCCAGGAGTTTCAAAGAGAGGGAATTTAATACAGGGGATTGGTTACACAACTAGATGCCCAAAGGGAACCAGCGAGGCCATCAAAAATTAAGAAGAGCAGAGCTTCAGGCTGAGGGGTGGACAGCTCCCTAACAGAAGCTGGGACCACAGCAGTCATCTGTGGGAGATGTCACAGAAAGCAGAAATGCTGGGAAAACTACCATGGCCCCTCCGCGTCTCTTGCCCTCCCATCTCCCACTGGTGCCTCCCCTTGACAAATCCTCTCCAGCTCCCAGAGGCAAAGGCAGCCTAGGAAGAATAGGTGAGGTCAGGCTGGCATAGAGTGCTGCCAGGGTCTGTGGGAAACATGTCTGCAGATAAAGGGAAGGGGAAAGAGAAGCTCCCAGAACTGCATTTTGAGAAATGAGTAGAAGTTTGCCAGGAAAA
>JAQZBX010045930.1:0-11521 GCA_029593785.1 Cabassous unicinctus | reverse complement strand
GCTTTGCCACTAAGCATAGACTACAGTTCACATCATAGGCCTCACTTTCTCCCACACAGTTCTGCATGGTATATACTGCTCTAAAATGGCCTATATCTGTCACCACAATGTCACTCAGGACAACCCCCAAGTCCTGAAAAAGCTCCTGTATTACAACTGCCATTCCCCTCCCCACCCCAAAAGTGTCTAGTGGCCACTGGATTCACCTCACTGTTATAATTTCTTCCACTGCTTGAATCCCAATATGTCTACAACAGAATACCATTGAGTCCACTCTAGTCCATAACTCTTCCCCCAATCCTGAGGGGACTGGAATGGTGATGTCCACTCCATCTCCCAGTGAGAGTGGGCTTATATCCCATGGATATGGTGGATGGGATTATCCTGCCTTCAGCTGCAGGCTCTCTCCATTCCCTGGGATTGCCATTGTCCATCATCATCGTCTCCTCCCCAGGTGACTTGGGTGAGTCCATTGAGCTGTAGAGTAGGAGTTGAAGCTCCACTGAGATTCCAGGCATGGCTGGCACATAGGCACGCCAGAGGCTCCAGTCTCTGGAAGTACACCTACAAACTCCAGCATCACATATAGGTTTGAATAGAAGGGACTGATGGACCATGTGCAGGGAAGACTTATTTGAGTCCAACTCTGTCACTCTCAGGAGCACAGATTCCAAAGTAGAGCCCACTGATAAGGCATCAATCTCTGGAGCTATCCCCCCTTATATAGGACCTGGGTGTCTCCAGAGCCCCCAGGAGTCCCTCTGTGTGGGGTGATATCCACTTTGGTGTTCTATGAGATCCTACTGAGGTGTGCGTGTTACCTCTGGGATGACCTCCTGGCTCTTTTTGAAGTCTCTTAGCCACATGAACTCATTTGTCTTTACCTTTTCCCCCTTTTATTCAGGGTTTTTTTTCCAATCATGTTTCCAGTTGGCACTTGGTATTAGTCACTCATTGCCAAGGAGGCTCATCCCCAGGAGTCATGTCCCACATTGGGGGGAAGGTAATGCATTCATATGCTGAGTTTGGCTTAGAGAGAGGCCACATTTGAGCAACAAGGAGGCTCTCAGGTGGCAACCCTTAGGCACCCCATAACAGTAGGCCAAGTTTCAATTAAAAGAGCCTAAACTCATAAGGCTAGTCATCAATAACAAGAACCCAACAGTGGGCCATCCTCTTTTGCCAGACACTGCTCCTGCACTCAGGGGCCTGTTGCTGCTCCCTTGGAGAATGTGGCAGAGCTCTCCCAGCTGGGAATTCAGTATTCCCTTATTTATTCAGTGTTTGTCTATCCACCATGGCCATGCCCCATTCCTCGATCATTTCAACAATTTTATATAATTTTCATGTATATTCAGATGAACTTACTCCCATGAATCCCCCATCCCAGACACCCCCCACCAATGATCCTCTGCAGCCCTCATTGTAACCCTTCTGTGATCTAAACCTTCCTTGAAGATGAAGCCCATATAATAACCAAATACAATTAATAGGAAAATGAAATAATAGTGATAAGCTTAACTGCAAGAGATAAAATACAAGGAAATTCAGAAAAAAAGAACTAAAAATAAAATATAATTAACATATTGGGACATTCAAAAAAAGAAAATGGAAAAAACAAAAGAAAAAAAATTTTTAATTATCATTGTTTTTTCTCCTTTTATCACTGTATTATCAGATGTCCAGTGTGTACCGTGACATCTTCCCTCTCTCATTCCCCAGTGTCTCCCAAATTTTCGTTTAGTTTTCAGAGAAGTTTTAGGTCACAGCAAATTCCACTACTCAGTATATACCCAGAAGAATTGAAAGCAAAGGCACAAACAGATATATGCACACCAATGTTCATAGCGGCATTGTTCACAATTGCCAAAAGTTGGATTCAGCCCTGATGCCCATCAACAGATGAATGGATAAGCAAAATGTGGTACATACATACAATGGAATACTACTCAGCTGTTAGAAGGAATAAAGTGCTAACATATGGAATAACATAGATGAATCTTGAAGACCTTATGTTGAGTGAAGCAAGCCGGACATTGAAGGATGAACAGTTTATGACCTCATTGATATGAATTGAGGAAAGTTAACAGTCTCTGAGAACCACTGTCTGAAAGATAGGTTAACAAGGGAGAGAGAGAGAAGCATAGGTTGTGAGTCATCACCCATATGGACATAATCTATGGTAAATTGGTAGAGTATAGTTACATATTGAAGGATAGGACAGGTGGGTAGAGATTTTACTTGGTTTGGTGGTGCAGGGTTAACAGGTGGGTAGATTAGGAAGGGCAGGTTAGAATACCCAGGGCATGTAACTATGAATCTTGTCATCCCATGAGCTAAGACAGGGGAGTGTCATATGCCCCAGGGAGTGGGGAGGAAGGAACAGAAAATATCAAATGGGGTATTTAGTGGTCATGGGAAATATTCCTCATTACCTTATAGTAATGGACACAGGACATGGTAAATATCATCAAAAAATAACAAACTGTACCATCTAAAATGTAAACTATACTGTAAACCATTGACAATGTTTAGTAACTATGTTTCACTATCTGTATAACAGTTATAACAATGCTACCATCCACAAAAAGAAAATGTTTTAATATGGGGTGGGGAAGGGGGAGGGAGTTTGGGTATATGGGAATCTCTAGTATTCCAATGTCTTCTTAATATCATCAATCTCTTCCTTCACTTCATTAAGTTGATTCATGATATTCATTTGGATTTTTCTGATTAGTTGTTCCATGTTCTACATCTCCTTCTGTTTTTTAGTTTGTTCATTGGACTGGGCCATGTCTTCCTGTTTCTTAGTATGGCTTGTAATTTTTTGTTGTTGTCTAGACATCTGTTTATCTTAATGGGTTTGTTCAGTTGATTATCTTCTCTTTCTACTCTAAGGTTTTATTTTGTTGTTTTTGTGTGTGTTGTAAGGTTTCACTTTGACAGTTCATTCCTCTTATTTTATTTCCTTGCTGTTATCTATGTTCCCTTGGGGAAAAAATTAGGACCAGAGGAAATGTAACAGTTTGGCAGTTTGATATAGTTATGAATTACAAAAATAGACATTTGATTATGTTTGTAAACTGGTCTGTTCATCTGGGCATGATTAAATTATGATTAGGGCATTGACTGGGCCACATTAGTAGGGCATTGAGCCCCACCCCTTGGTAGGTGGGGAATCAAAGATAAAAGGCATGGCAAAGGACAAAGTTGGAGTAGTTCTGACGTTGGAGTCTTGAGCTGGAGCCCCGGGAAGTAAGAGAGCTTGGTCATGAGGAAGTAGAGAAGGCCCCTGGAAAAGACATGAGCCATTCACCTGAGAGTCTACAGCTGACCTTGTGGAGGAAACAGAGTAGTTGAGCCTGGAGAGAAACAGAGCCTTGGGAAGAGAGGAACCCAAGAAGCCTGAACCCTGGCAAACATCGGCAGCTGTCTTGCTCCAATATGTGGCAATGGACTTTGGTGAGGGAAGAAACTTACACTTTATGGCCTGGTAACTGTGGACTTCTGCCCCAAATAGATACCCTTTATAAAAACCAATCAATTTCTGGTATTTTGCATTAGCACCCCTTTGGCTGACTAATACAGGAAAGGAAAGAGATGAGAAGAGAAAAAGAATAATAGTAATAATAATAGTAAAAGGGAGAAGAGGGACCATACAAGAACATGGAAAATGAATCATTAACATGAGTAAGAAGTACAGAGAAATAAGAATAAAAAAGTGAAATAGAAATAATGAATGAGAACCATAATAGAGAAAAATATATAGAATGAATTCCAAGGCCAGAATGATGAGAAGAGAGATAAAGAAAAAGGAATGGAGAAAAAGAAAGAAAAAGTGAAAAATAAAGGAAACAGAAAAATAGAGAGAGAAATAAAAACAAGAAAAATTGAAGCGCAAACAAAAAGAGGTGGAATGAAAAAACAACAGAAAACAGAAGATAGAAAAGTGAATGAAAGAAAAGAAATCGCTAGGTAGAAAAAATCGGTAAAAGGAAAAAAAAGGGGGGGGAGGAGAAACACGACAAACAAGAAGAAAGACAGCAGCAACTAATTAAAAAAGGAGAAAGAAAGACAAAAAAGCAAGGAAAGACAGCCTTCCCTCTTAGCCCCCTAAGGAGCTTCTCAGGCTGCCAGTGTTCATCACTTAATAACCTTCCAGCCTTCCCTCGGCAGGTTTTGAACCGGGTTTTAGCAAGTAAAATAAGGGGGTGGGGGGAGGAACATTTAAAAAAAAAGAGATCCAAGAAAAACTAATATGAAAACAATGTCTATATGTTCCTTGTCATAAAGTATCAGCTAGATGCCTGATAACCTGAAGGATCACTTCTCTAAGAAGAGCCATAAATTGAACCAGGGACCTTTCATATGCAAGGCGGGAATAGCTCCACTGAGATAAACTGTCTCCTTAGGTTAGGCTTTCAGAAAGCTCTTTGCCCCCTTTCCCTCAGCAGGTTAGATTCCTAAGAATTTGCCAGAGTACTGCTGATTAGGTGCCTGTCTGTCCCTGTCCCCTCTCTAATTCCTCTCTTTACCCTGGTGGCTGTGTGTGACAACCTGCCTGAAAAGATCCCCCTTCACTCTCCTTATTGGGTCAGGGACACTTCTTAGACTCAAAGGGGGTTCTGCTGGCCAAACTCACTGCAAATAAACCATTCTCCACCCTCCCAGACCCCTCTTCCTCCCAGAGAATGCCCCCTCACACTCCATTCAGAGCAGCGACCCAGGGGCTCCACCTAGGCTATTTGTCCTGAGGGTGGGGTATATGTGCTGCTTCCAGCAACAAGAATGAGCAACTCACAGTTTTCCTCTGACTTCTTTATCTTTACCCTACCCTCCTAGATCCTTTTTCTTTCTTTCATCATTCTTGTCTAACAGCCCTGGCTAGGATCCCAGGCACTATTAAATAGAGTTTGCTGATAGTGTGTAGAACTGCCTTGTTGCCATCCTTAAGGGAAAGCCTTCATTGCTTCACTAAGTATGTTTTTGCTAGGAGATATTTTAAAATATAGTCCTTTTCAATACCTCAATTTGTTTTCTGCAATTCAACTATGATATATTTGATAGTAGATGTCTATTGATTTATCCTGCTTAGGATTTTCTTGGTTTCTTGAATTTGTGAATTGATGTCTTTTATCAATTATTGAGAGTTTTCAGCCATTATATGATTAAATCTTGTCTCTGCATCATCATTTTTCCCCTTTCTTTCTGCTACTGAAGTGAGATATATATTAGAGTTTCTTGCTGTATTCTTCTTTTCACTTAGTCTCTCTGTTATTTTTTCTCTCTACGCTGCATTCTGGATAATTTCCTCTGGCCTTTATTCCATTTCCCCAATTATATCTTCATCTGATTCACTATAAAATCAATACATTTGTTTTTATTTTTCATAATTATATTTTTCAATTCCTGAAGTTCTCTTTGATTATTTTCTATGTATACTTGATTTTCCAGTTTCTTCTTCCTTGTCGATATTTTTAGTCATGGCTTTTATTTCTTTAAAACTGTTAAGAGTATTTTTGGTAAAATCTTTGATAATTCTAAAATCTGCATTCTATGAGTGTCAATCTCTTATGTCTACTCATATTTTGGTTCTTACTACAGGTATATTATTTTCATGTGTGTTTGAGTTTAGGATTTTTGACTAGAAACTCATTTTCCTTTGAAAATTGTTTGTGGGAATTATTTTGTAGCCTGGGATTATGATGAGGTCATAAATAGAGGATTTGCATCTTTCTTATCCAGGAACCATTATCTGGGAACATTTTAAACTGATAATTTATGGTTATTTTTCAGTTTTTATGGACACAAAGGCTTGTGAATTAGGTTGATTGTCTATGGAACGGATGGCTTGAGGTTACATTTTCTCCTGCTTTGCTCAAGTCCATGTGTTCTACATTCCTTGAAAATCCCTAATGGAGGCATGTTTTTAGTTCATTCTTACACTGACATCTGTCCACACCACATGAAGCCTTAAAAACACAATCTCAAATTTGTCAGGTTGGGCTTATATGCCTGTAGCAAAAGTTGTCTCAGTTCCTGGCATACTCTTCTAGGTCCCTATTTTGACTTAGATTTTGTCCTGGTAGTTCCTTATTATTTGCCTATTTTTTGGAAACATATATATTCC
This sequence comes from Cabassous unicinctus, assembly GCA_029593785.1. Taxonomy (NCBI): domain Eukaryota; kingdom Metazoa; phylum Chordata; class Mammalia; order Cingulata; family Chlamyphoridae; genus Cabassous; species Cabassous unicinctus. Next base: position 5,391 of record JAQZBX010045930.1, on the reverse strand, counting down.
ATTACTACCCCCATGTCCATGATACACTCTTGATATTGGTACAGGCATGTTTTTCTCTTATAAATAGTAATTAAACAAATATGTTGATATATAGTAAACCCCCAATGAATCCACATTCAATTTGAAAGTGTGTGAATGTACATCTACTTCCTGTGGCCTGTCTCTCATCCTTTATCCTTGCTTCCCAACACCCAAGGTAATCACTATTATGAATCTTATGTTTTAATTTTCCTGATTTTCTAAAAGTATAATTTTCTTATACAGGTGTTTCTATACAGTATATTATTTAGTTGAGTAGGTTTTAATTTTATAAAAAGGATAATATCTTGTAACCATATTTCTGGGACTTTTTTCATTCAACATTATATTGCAAAGATTTAGCTACATTATTGAATGTTGTAGAATTTCATTTATTTTGGGACCTATACAATATTCCATTGTGTAAATACATATCTCAATTTATTTCTTAATTTTCATGCTAAATGTGTATTTGGGTCATTTCCAAGGCTTGTTATTATAAATAGAGCTGCTCCAAGCATTCTTGTATGTAGCTTATTACATTTTCCAAAGTTGGCTGCAATAGTCACTCCTATCCCCTCAAGCTTTAAGTCAATGTAACTGTGTAAATTTTCAACATCCTTTAGTCTGGGTAGGACTTGAGATTGCTCTGGTCAACAGAATATGATAGAACAGACATTGTGCAATTTCCAGATATAACATTTCACAGGCCCAGACATTTTCTATTTTTACTTTGTAGAATGTCAACACTTGGCCTGTTCCTGATTAGGAACTAAGCTACCATGCTGTGAGAAAAGCCAGCCATATTGAGAGGCCATGTGCAGGAATTCTGGCCAATGGCCTCAGGAGATTCCAGCTGCAAAATAGCATCAACTGCCATCCCAATGGATGAACCATGTTGGATGTTCCAGCTCACTCAAGCTTTCAAATGGCTGCAGCTCCAGCCAATGCTGCCTACTACTGTGTGAAGTGTGAACCCCACGTTAAGCCAAGTCAAGCCATAGAATCTTGAAGAAAAGTAACAAATCATTATTTTAAGCAACTAACTCCTGGAGTGGTTTGTTATGCAACAATAGATAACCAAAAACATTTGTGCCAGAAATGAAGTTTAAGCCTACATGGATTTATAAATCCTGTTGCTATAATTTTTGATTATATATATTTTCCAAGACTCCTATGAGAAATATCATGCACTGGTTGGCTTAAACAATGGGATTTTTTTTACTCACACAGTTTGAGCACTGAAGTCTGAAGTCCAAGTCTTAACAAACCATGCTTTCTCCTAGATTCTGTAGGATTTTGGTGCTGGCTTGCCACAATCCTTGGGTTTCCTTGGCTTGAATCTCTGCTTAATTCACAAGGTTTTTCCTTCTGCTTCTCCTTCTCCTGCCTTGTCTTCCCTGTTTCTGTCTAGATTTCCTCTCCTTATAAAGATTTCAGTCATATGTGTAAGACTGAATTATGTACCCCGGGGTAAAAATTGTTCTTAATTTAAATCCACATTCATGTGGGTAAAAACCCATTATAAATAGGACCTCTTGAAGCTGTTACTTTTAGTTAAGGAGTGGCCCAACTGAATGAGGGTTAAGCTTAATCTGGATTCCTGCAGGCCTTATGAAGAGGACCCAGAAGTAACAGAAGTGAGAAGGGAGATGTCACCATTTGATAGGTGGCAGAAATACAAGCTAAATGACCTCAAGGATTACTGGCAGCCAGCACCAGAATGCTAGTCTTTGTGGGCAAAAAGCAAGCTGTGCTGATATCTTGATTTTGGACTTCTAGCCTTAAAATATAAGCTAATAAATGACCACTGTTTAAGGCAAAACCAGTTTATGGTATTTGTGATAGCAGCTCAGGAAACTAAGTCAAACCATATAGATGAAAGCCCACCCTGATTCAATTTGGCCTCAACTAAATATGATCTTTGAAGATTTTATTCACAAATGAGTCCACAGCTTTATTAATAATAACATCTCCAAAGTACTATTTACAAATGGATTCACACTCACTGGAATGCAGATTGAGATTTGAGCATATTTTTTGTGGGAGGTATGATTAAATACACAACAAGTCCTGATCTAGAGATTTTAGTTCTGCATAAAGGATTGCTTCTATCAGGGGACACAACAGTGGTTCCATTCAAACTGGAAATGAAAACTGTCCCCTGGCTACTTTGAGCTCCTGATACTAACAAGTCAAAAGGCAAAAGGTATATTACTTTACTAAGTGGGTCTATCAAAAGTGTAATTGGGTTTCTGCTACAAATTAGACTGAAAAACAGTATTTTTGAATGCAGGAGAGCCTCTGGGAGTACCCCATAGTACTTCCATTTCCAGTGGTGTAAGTTAATTGAAAATGTCAGCAACCCTAAATTGGAAGAAATTCTGATAGCTCAGATCCTTTGGTAATAAAAGTCTGGGTCATTTCTCCAAGCAAAGAACCATGTCTAGCAGAGGTGCTTGCTATAGGTAAAGAATATGCAATGGGTATTGGAAGAAGGTTATTATAAGTATCAGCTTGTGACCAGTACAGAAAGGACTGTAGCAGTTGTGTTTTCTCCTTATTTTGAACTGAAATTTGTATTTGTATTAATCAATTATTTTCTTTTTTACACTCTCCTATTCCCTTACCATCTAACATAAAATGTATTAATAGTTGTTTAGCTTATATTTTAGTATCTAAGTTACAGGATATCAAAATTAGGTGTTACTCATCAAGAACAAATGAACATCAATTAAAGATAGTTAAAGTGATTTATCAGAATTGATATCCTCTTTGAGGAAGAGAGTTGTCATGTTTTAAGCTGTACATGGGATAGTACAATCATGTTAGATGGAAGATAAATTTGCTGTAATTTTTATTTGGAAGATAAAAATTGTCCAAAAAGCCATGTTTGTTTGACAAGGGGTGGACTGTCATGGTTTTGTACTATGTCCAACTAAGCCAAACTCTAACCGCATTTCTCAAAATTTCCTTCCCTGCAAAGTTACAGATTAAGGATGGTTACAAAGAAATTGTATGAAATTTGGAAGGCAAAATGGAAGCAGCAGTCCAGACATTTGGGAGGATGTCACAGAGTCCCAGGTGCTGCTAAAGGTCTTGCTCATTGTCACTGGGGACACACTTTGTTGACATGGAGTAGCTAATCTTCCAGGTCCTGCCAGATGTCCTTTAGTTCTTCTGAATTCTGGGCGGGCTGGTGTGCAGCTCCATGGTGAAGATAGCAAGCTTCTTCTATAGGGAAGGGAGATGCAAGTTCCACATTTTCTTCATGAGTTTCAATATTCCTTATGAGTTCCAGTTTGCATTTGCTTTCCCCTGCTTTTCATCCATATTTTCTTTCTGACTGCCTGCCCTTGTCACTTACAGCTTTAGGTCCTGTACCAGATGCAGATTTAGAGCCTTCCATAGTCATGAGCTCCCTTTCATGGTCCTTTGTCAGTGGCTTTTATCTGATTCTACAATGGTCCTTATGATGGTCAGTTTTATATGTCAATTTGGCTAGGTCCAGTCCCCAGTTATTCAATCAAATATTATCTAGGTTTTTCTGTAAAAGTATTTTGCAGACATGAAAGTACATATTCAGTTGGTCCATCCTCTCTGTGGCAATTTGAGATTATTTTATGAATCCCCAAAAGAGAAAGATTATGTTTGTAAACTAATCTGTACCTCTGGATATGATGCACTTTGATTGTATTAAATTTAAAGGATTTAAATTTATTTGATAAAATCAATTTAGGGTTTTTGATTCAACCACATAAGTAAGTAAGTAAGTAACTAAGTAAGTAAGGCATGGCTCAATTCGAGTTATCACTTCTTCGGTGGGCCTATATAGACAGACACTCACTCAAGAAGATACACAGGAAAAGAGATGAGCCATTCACCTTTGGAATAGTGTGGAGACTGATACAGATGTGTACAGATGACAGGTGGTGGTCCTGACTAGTGCCAGCATGTGGACCCTTGTACAGAGCACAGATATTGGTGCTGTCTCAAACCATTAGGTGGAACATGTACTGACAACAGGTTCTGGTGTTGACTAGAGCCAGCAGTTGTACCATGTACAGACCACAGGTTGTGGTGCTGACTAGAACCAGCAGGTGTACCACATACAGAGTACAGGTTGTTGTACTGACTAGAGCCATGAGGTGGACCCATGTACAGAGCAGAGATTTTGGTGCTGACTAGAACCAGCAGTTGGACTTATGTAGACCACAGGTTATTGTGCTGAATAGATTCAGCTGGTGGAACCGTGTACTGAGCACAGGTTTTTATGCTGTCTAGAGTCAGTCGGTGGACCATGTACTGACCACAGGTTGTGATGCCGACTAGATACAGCTGGTGGACATGTGTACAGACCACAGGTTGTGGTGCTGATCGAGACAGCAGTTGGCCCCATGTATTGACCACAAGATGTGGTGCTGACAAGAACCAGTAGGTGGACCGTGTCCTCACCACAGGTTGTGGTGCTGTGTAGAACCAGCAGCTGGGCCATGTACAGATCACAGGTTATGGTCCTGAGAAAATCAGCATGTGGCCATGTGTACTGACCACAGGATGTCATGCTGACAAGAACCAGTGGGTGGAATGGGTACTGACTATAGTTTGTGGTGTTGAATAGAAACAGAATATGGGCCCATGTACTGACCACAGGTTGTGGTGCTCACTAGAACCAGTAGGTGGACCTGTGTACTGACCACAGGTGTGGTGCTGACTTGAACCAGAAGGTGGACTGAGTACTGATCAGAGGTTGTCTTGCTGATGTACAACAACAGGTGCACCCATGTCCAACCCCTGGTTGTGGTGCTCACTAGAGCTAACAGGTGTACAGGGTTCAGACCACAAGTTGTGGTGCTGACCAGAACTAGTAACCTGACCATGTACAGACCACAGATTGTGGTGCTTTCTAGAACCCAGAGGTGGACCCATGTGCAGAGCACAGGTTGTGGTGCTGATTATAAGCTGCAGGTTTACCATGTAGTGACACAGGTTGTGGTGCTCAATAGAGCCAGAAGTGGATCTGTGTACAAACCACAGGTTTTGGTGCTGACTAAGCCAGAAGATGGACCCATTTACAGAGCATATGTTGTGGTGTTGACTAGAATCAGTAGGTTGACCTGTACACAGAGCAGAAGTTGTGGTGGTGCTGACTAGAGCCAGCAGGTGAACCCTTCTACTGACCACAGGTTGTAGTGCTGAGTATCACCAGTAGATGGACTGTGTATTGACTACAGGCTGTGGTGCTGACTAGAACCAGCAGGTGGACCTGTGTACAGAACACAGGTTGTAGTTCTGGCTAGACCAGAAAGTGTACCATGTACAGAGCAGAGTTTGTGGTGCTCACTAGAACTAGTACGTGGACCCATGTACAGA
>JAQZBX010045929.1:0-20914 GCA_029593785.1 Cabassous unicinctus | reverse complement strand
TATTTATAATGATCATGAAAGGAGAAGATATATTCTGCCCAGTGATCTGGAATTTAGAATGTGCTTCCTTAATTAGATTTCAAGAGCTTACTTTCATAATATTATGGGAAAATAGAGAGATATATTTATTCCTTTTTCTTCTCTTCATGCTTTAATTTGCTGTTTTATTTGGTGGGGATAGAAATTAGTTGTCCCATAACAGTACTGGCATAATCATTTGTACCTTGTCATACGTTGCATATCTGACTTTAAAAGCACACTTTAAACCATGAATCCCATGCTTCCTGCCTGGGCCTGGATGCAATAGATATCTCCAAAGAAGTTTTGAAAAGATATAGACTTAGGCAATCTCAAGAGTCAAAGGCAACACATATCAGAAAGCAAGCAGACAGCTTGAAAGCAAGAAGACTTCTTCAATTAAAAGTATTCTTATTTATTGCTTTATAACTCATTTTCTCCTTTGCCTCAAATTAATACCATAATTATTAATTATATACCATATTTTTGTTCACTTGTCTTGTGCTGTCTAATCTTTCTGGGTTTTACGTATGTCAATTGCAGACAAAAATTAGTTTTATTTTGTTATCTCCCATACCACAAAATCAAACTCTTCAAAATCATTTCCTTTACCTAGAGGTTTTCTTCACTTTGGGTAGTGAGTATTCAAAGAGATAGAATGTTAACTATTTTAAAAGCTAGGGATACTCAGTAAATAGGATCTTTGCCAAGTGGCATGGGAAAAGGACCCACTTAATAGGGTGGCTCAAGTGAGAGTCTAGCAACAATTTGCAACCATAGAAAGTTATATCTTGTCCTTGGTGAATAATATTTCAAGAAAAAATACCCTTCCTTCAAATGGAGAAGACAAGAAATTGTTTGTTACTCAAACTTAGTCTTGGTGAAGAAAGGAGAGAAATGACTAAGAGAGAGAAAGGGAAGTAGGGGGAACTTCCCCTAAGAAATTGTTGTCATAAGCTGTTATCTCACAAGTTTATTGTGTGTGTTTCTATTACTCATTTTGTCTTAAAAAATCTAAGTCAATAATTTTGTATAAGGTATTCTCAGGACACAAGGTCTTCTGGGCTTCTGATAGAAACTAATGTAATACATCACTGGAGGAACATTGTTTCATCCCAAATTAATAAGAATTCTCACATTTAATTCCAACAAATATTAAATTGTAACCAAAAATCATAGGGCATTTGAGGAAATAAGGCACCAAAAGTGAGAATAAGAAGTAAAAAAAAGAACACCACAAAATCAAATGTATGTATTTTTCAGATATTAAAATTATGGCATATAGAATATAAGAAGTACAAAAGTATATTAGACTAAATGGACACTGTATTAAGAGGTAGAAGTGCTTTCCCTTTCCCTTTATGGAAACTCTTGTGACCTCATGCTTTGTTTTGATTTGCTTTTTTCCTGATCATTCATGGGTATTTTAATCTAAGTAATAATTGAAGAGTCCTATTTCATTCCAGAGCATAAAACCTCTGCTCCGTCCACTTCCCCAGGTAGGGGTCTCTAAAAGCAGATGATCTTCATTAGGCAAAGGAGGTATGAGAGTATTGTTAACATCTTTTTTTAAAACATTCTCACTAATTTCAGATCTCCCAATTCTTACTTGCTATTGTTGACCCCTGAATATGAGAAATGTGGGGTGGCAGGGGGATTGGGGAGAAAAAGAAAGCAGGAGACTCCTTTCCTAACTGTTATTCTCACAAACTGATTCCATGCCCTCAGTCAAGGATTCTTCTCTACTTGGGGCAGTTTCATGGATTTTTCAGAGATTCTTTTCCCCTACTGCTGTTTACCAAGGTAAAAATCTCTGAAAAATTCTTGAATTGAAGAAATGTTTCTTTATTTCACTGATCAGTGAGAATCACTCGCATTTCCTTTGCCCTGACAAACCCTTAGTTGGTCTAAACGTTCAGTCCTCCTCCTCACACTTATTCAAATTTTTATACCTTCTATGTGGGAGTAGTACTCAAGGGTCATTAACTGGTTTTAGGCTAAATCCTATTTACAGGGCTGCTGGATTGTTGCCTCATAACTCCGTTTAACACCTGTTGTCTAATGTCTCAATGGCATTAGATCCTGACTGTGTGACTCAGAGGTATCAGAGAGAAGATGAGCCTCATCTTAATGTGCCATTCCTTAGTAATGTTTAATAGATTTAAAAAGAATAAAGGCATTTAAATTTATGAAGTAAGAAAAAGAGAGTTGAAATCAGGTGGGCTGATGTGACAAAGAACCAAAGAAAACATCTGGTCATAAAACTATGTAACAGAATTTTAACAATTTAGAGCAGATAATATATTTTTTAAAAAAAGACTGTAAAGGGAATTAGTAAAACTGATACAGAGATGAAGAAAATGCTCTGATTTCAGCACAGAGAGACAAAGGTGATAGAAGTTATAAAGAGAGTTTAAGGGATATGAAGGACATAGTCATGTTGAAAAGGGAGATTTTTTTAAACTTGAGGAAAGGTAAAAAACTTGATAAATAAAATCAAAGCAATTGCCCTGTAAAGGAAAAAAGGGTAACCTTCTGCCTTTTTGATGGTTTCATTGATTTTGTTCGTATCACCAGATTTTAAGCACTGAGTTTAGATTTGGCAAATTAACTCTCTTATAAACTTTCTTTCTATCTTAATCTGTGCTTTTTTGCAGGATTAAGATATCTCACTACCCTGAATATATTCCAAGCAACAGCATCAAGAAGAACCATAAATGATAAAAGAAGGAGTGCATATCCTCCTACTTTTAAAAAAAGCATGACCTTCAAGTTGCTCACATCACTCTCACAAAAAATCTTATGGACAGAACTTAGATAGAAGCCCACATTCAATTGGAAGGGAGAAGGACAGGAAATATTATACACTTTTCTGCCATCTTCACAACACTTAGCAAAGTGCTAAGTATTCTATAGTCTTCAGGGGTGCAATGAAGAAAAAGATACTATGTCTTGTTTTCAAATTGTTCATTGTCTAACATCATGAGCCATGCACTCAAAATGATCTACAGATGATGTGGTGATTCCCAAGCAAAACGAGCTAAGAACTTTGTAAATGCAACAGAAGAAATTATTAGTTTCACCAAGGGAGTCTCAAGGAAAAGTTTAAAGACAGTAATTTTTGCATGATTCATCAAGATAGCTCATGAGTTGAGTTACAATCTTCCTGTCCTGGAGAGTACTTAAATTAGGACTAGAATAATGAGAATTAAATTTGTTGTTTGAGGAAGAGATACTCTGTACAGAATGAATGGCCTTCACATTTTATTGCATTGAGAACCACATTTTTAGCATAAAACCCATAGGAATCATATTTGGTTATTTATTGTGTTATAAAGGCTCACATTAAATTTAAACTTAATACAACTTTAGAGAGCCTGAAAAAATAATTTGTAGTTAACAGAAATTCTGGGTTCATAGAACTGTAGATTAACCATTATGATGCTAGACCCAAGACACTGTGGAGAGCAGAATCCTAGCTCTAAGTGACACAATTATTCTCTTAAACCAATAATTATTTTTTCAAGTACAATTATTCTCTCAAGAGCCTCACAGGGCTCTAATTTGCAAAACCTTAGTCAGTGTTCTTCATTTCCAATGTATGGCCTCATCGTTGTCTTGGGCTTCTCATCATTATTATGAGAATTTTCTGACTGATACTTAGACATGTGGCTCTCCCAACTCTGTGGCTCAAAAGCATGACCACTTTAACAATTTTCTTCTTTCAAAACAGATTTATTGAGCACCTCCAAGGTGCCAAGTATTGTTACTGGTAGTGAGGCAGAGCCTTGAGTGACACAATCAAAAGATCTTTGCATTTATAGAGTTCTGTTTCAGATGGAAAGGGGGCAGACAATAAACAGACACACACACAAATAAAAATTCAGAAAGTGACAGATGCCAGTTAGATAAACAAAGTGGTAAGTTGTGGTCAGGAATTCCTGAAGTTATCACGGAGGCCTCTTTGAGTGGTGACATTTAAGATGCAATTATGTGAAGTTTTAGGGAATAGTGGAAAATTCAGTGCCAAAGACCGGCATGAAGATTGATTTTTTCGTTTGTTTTCTTGTTGTTTATTTTTGTCCTTGCTATCACACAATCAGATCTGACTATCCAAATAAAAATTCTCCTATTGCTAATCTTTGAAAATTTAATAAGGATGAAAAACACAGGTAAGCCACAGGCAAATACTGTTGAACCAGAGATAAGGTATGACCCATTAACATGTTTGTAATCTCTTTTCATGCATAGAATCTCTAGAGTCTCAAATCATCTTTGTATTTCTTCTACCACCTATCATGTCATCAACATAATTTAATTGATTTCTCTTTGTATATAACCTGTGAAACTTTCAAACTCCAAATTTTTCCTGTTTAGAAAATTCATCTTTCTAAACATTAATATACATCTTTTAAATAAGGCAGCATTGTTTAGGCAGATTATCTGTGATTTATCTTTCTTGCTTCCACTCCTATCCTCTACTCTTTTTCAAAATCATTTCACAATGATCCTACTGTGTATTTGGAATACTCAAAACATATTCCCTAATTCCCTCCCCAGAACCGTGAGGAATATATTCAAACCTGAGTACACAGCAACACACTAAGAAGCATATATATAGCATAAAATGTGGGTGTTTTATCATGTCACCCTCCTTCTTGATATTTTTTTCCAAAAACCTTTTTTAAAAAAATTTAGGGTGAAAAAGAAGTTCTAAAAATAATTTATAATTCTAGTGGATTTTAATATTTGAATATTAGTTGAAAACCAAGTTTATGTGAATTTCAGAAAGATTCCACAGAAATTTAGAAAGAGGAAAAAAAATGTTAGGAAGAATTGATTCATCACAGATAACGTATGTGTGCAGAGTAGCAGTCTGTAATATATTTGCCTCACATTGTTGAGGCAACACCCTCAACACCCATCCACCAGTTCATTTATAAGTGCTAAGTATAATGAAACTGATTTAGTTTCTTTTGCATTTAGTTTGCCACTTTATTTTTAGCTTGATAGCTGCATAATAAACACATGCCTATTACTGTGCATACCTGAGGAACATTGTAATTAAAAATGCAAAATAAAAAATACTTTGACTATTTTCTTCCTTGTGATTTGATGTCACCTATATTCCTTTTTTATTAGAGAAGTTGTGAGTTTGCAAAACAGTCATGCATGCAATACAGGATTCCTGTGAACCACCCCACCACCAATACCTTGCATTAGAGTGGAACATCCATTACCATTGATGATAGCATTTTCTAAATAATTGTACCATTTTTAACAGTATTTATATTTGTTACAATTGCTAAATACTATTAAATAGTTTTATCATCCATTATTTACATTAGTTGTATTTTTCCCATATACCACCTTATTATTACCACCTTGTATCATATTTCTTAAAGGCTCACAAATATATTCCTTTAAAGCAGTAATTTATCATTTGTGACATAAATGATAAATTGGTGGATAAAGAATTTAGGCCAATTTATTAATATGCATGCCTGTTGTGAATGGTGAATTGAACAATAGCAAAATGAATATTATTGACTTAGATTTTAGTAGAGTTTAAGGAAACTCTGTTTATACCTAGTAGATTGATGTTCAACTATAATTCAATGAGATTACATGTTTTCTCCAAACTTTCATGATCTCCATATACCTGTGTGTGCTTAAATCCAATGGTCATGTCAAGGTGAAATTGAGAATCTCTTCCAGTGGAAAATGATCCCCATACAGGTAACATGAAGCCTGGGGAGTGGGGCTGGGTGAGGATGACCCATCTGTGAGAAGGATGGTGTCTTTTATACTGTAAAATACAAGACCTTAGAGATGAATGTACCAACTCTCTAACAGATTTTGCATTCTGTATATAAACATATTGCAAGGCAGTATATCCAATTTTAGACTATTTTGGTTGTTATTGTTCTTTAATGTTTTTTATTAATTCACTTGTTAATCCATGAATTTTCAGTACTTAGACTGAGACTCTGAAGTCATGTAGTCATCTAAGCCACTTTGGTTTATAGGTTTCTTCTTGAATGTAAAAATGGCAAATTTTCTTTTCTAGTGAAGTGGGTAGAGATTATGTGTCACCTTTGTGGGTATGAGTCTGTTTATTTTCACCATAGCAATGAAATTAACATTCTTGCCTGCTCTGTCTTTCCTAATCACTAGGTAGTGATAATAATGGATAGAGTCCAACAAATGGTTGTTGAACAAAGTATAATTCTGAAGGTTAAAATTAGGGTCTTAGCAACTGTCATTTGCCCTAGAGATGACATTTAGCCCTCAGAGAGCAAGGCATAATTCCCATCTTCAACAAATCTATTGTCTTGCTGAAAAGATACCTCAATTTTTTACAAAATTGCTCTCAACTCTAAAGAACATGAATGTTCAATGATGTTGATGGAATCTGTTATGTAATTTTTGGAATTTTAATCCTAAGAACATGCTAGTTAAACTAACTTTCACAGATTTCTTTCCCATAGAACTTCTCATAGGTTGACTTTATTACTGTAGACTGTGCATCCCTAAGAGTTCGGGTACGGTATAGAGATTTCCAATTATTATCTGATGAAGGAACTCTTGTCTTTTCTCCATAATTCCTATTACCATCATGTAAGATACTAGTGTTTTCTTAGAAATATAATTAGATAAATATTGTTTTAGAAAATGGTTCATATTATACAAACTGTATTTGAAAATACTTTTCAAAATATCTTATAAGTTTTCCCAGATTCCAGTGGTTCCCCAGAGTTGACTCAATAATTTCAATAATAATTTATGCATCTGTAATAACTGTATAATAATATATCACCTATTTTGAAAGTATTTATTTACATTAATTCCCGTGCAAATGCTGATATTAATCCCCTTCTTTTACTCATATTTAAGTCTCCAGAACAAAGCAATAGATGATATCTAATGGATTATAAATGCATGTTAGATTTGAGGGGGAGTCCCTGTCCAGGGAATACGCATAATAAAATGAAAGGAAATAAGTAGTTCACCGTTTTATAGTTGACCTTGATGGCTATTTTTAAATCAGTTTGCCCCTTTAAAATTTAAATTAGTGCAAGAATGAGACTAATTACACGACATTTAGGGCTGATGAATTATTTGGTTCAGTAGCTTCCATCTAGAATGAAGGAGGATAAAAAAGGGACAAAAGGGACAAGAGATAAAATAATTTTTCTGAATTCTGTTAAAAAGATATCTATAACCCTCCATAAATATCTTTAATTATAATTTTATATCTTTAATTAATATAATTAATATAATTTAATATCTTTAATTTTAAAATATAAAAATAGCAAAGAGCTTTGGAAACAAAGGATGGTTAAGAAATAGTCTTGGACATTGAGCCAATGAACTATTTTGTGTTATCGTTCAATCAAGATACTTTGTATAACTGCTATATAATAGTGTCTCTGTGTTAATTAATCTTAATTAAATTTAGAGAGCCAGTTACCTAGCAGGTTCACACACTGGAAAGATTCTCTGAAAAGAATGGCAAAGTGCAGCCATAGATATTTAATAAAGATGACAATTGCAGGAAACATGGAAAAAGATATAAATTAATAAGTGAACAAGTCTTGATTTTTTCCACTTATTTCCTTTTAGATATCACAAAGTTTTTAAAAATTAATATCTGTTTAGAACTGTGAAAATGCTCAATTTCATTGATGTGACAGAGGTTATTCTTTGGGGATTAACCAGTCGTCAGGAGTGGCAAGTTCTCTTCTTCACCATTTTTCTTGTGGTCTATTTTATCACCGTTGTGGGCAATATTGGTATGATCATGTTAATTAAGGTCAGTTCACAGCTTAATAGCCCCATGTATTTTTCCTCAGTCATTTGTCGATGTTTGGTTTACTTCCAATGTCACCCCTAAAATGCTAGAAAACCTGTTATCAGAGACCAAAACTATTTCTTATGCTGGTTGTTTAGTACAGTGTTTTTTCTTCAATGCCCTTGTCCATGTAGAGGTCTTCATCCTTGCTGTGATGGCCTTTGATAGATACATGGCAATTGGCAAGCCTCTGCTCTATGCCAGTAAAATGTCAAGGGTTGTCTGTATCCGACTGATTTCTTTCCCTTACATATGTGGTTTTCTGATTAGTCTGGCAGCAACACTGTGGACATATGGCTTGTACTTCTGTGGAAAAATTGAATTCAACCACTTCTGTGCAGACCCACCTCTCATCAAAATGGCCTGTGCTGGGACCTTTTTAAAAGAATATACAAGGATCATACTTGCAGGCATTAACTTAACATATTCCCTGACTGTAGTTACCATCTCTTATCTGTTCATTCTCATTGCCATCCTACGAATGTGCTCAGCAGAAGGGAGGCGGAAGGCCTTCTCCAATTGCGGGTCCCATCTGACAGCTGTCATCATATTTTACGGAACTCTTATCTTCATGTATCTCAGACGACCCACTGAGGAGTCTGTGGAGCAGGGGAAAATGGTGGCTGTGTTTTATACCACGGAGATCCCCATACTGAATCCCATGATCTACAGTCTGAGGAACAAGGATGTGAAAGAGGCCATGAGCAAAATGATCAGCAACAGATGTTGAACAAAACAAAATTGAGTTGATTTTGTCTTCTATGCTTCAATAATATTTGTGGTCAACACGTTTTTGTCTAGGACGTAGGAAAGTTAGGCTAAAGAATTATTTTGAAAGGACCCAATTTGAGGGAAAAATAGTAGATTTACTGATTCTTGCTGATACAAGTAGTGAGGATTAATTAATACCACCGAATGGTACAATTTAAGAGGTTAAAATGGGAAATTTTGAATGGCATAAATGTTACAACAATAAAAAGTAAAAAAAAAAAAAAAAGGTAATTGAAAAGGTGTTCAAACACTAACCTAAAATCAAAAGACTTTTTCTTATTAAAAATGAGGTAAATGAATTTTAGAAGTAGTTATAAATTTGCCTATTTAGAGGGTAATTTGTGGTGGAAAAATTAAAATATTTAATTATGTTTCATAATATGATATAAAAAAAATTCCAGGGTGTGGTATAACTCTTCAAAGATTTCCACATTTAGAATAAGAAAGCATACATTTAATTATTTTCCCATGTCTTCGTGTTTCCTATGAGTCATATCATGCTAAAAATTTCCCTTTACAGATTGCAGTAACTACAATGTTTTAACCATAAGGATGCTAGATTGTGTATTTTTTATCTGCTCTATTCAAACTGGTTTTGATCTGAAGGCTGATGGAATAGTGGGTAAAATTAGTAGATATGTGTGTCATTATAAAAGCATGGCTTTCCAGGCTCTTCTTAACAAATTATATTGATATTTAGTTCAGAATGTGTTGCATATCCAGGACTAAGATATGGTACCTAATTTCTTTGGTTATTTTTATATTTGAAAGAAAAAAATATTTGTTGTGAACAGTAATTTCATGCCATGATAATATTAATATATTTTGCCATCCCTTGTACCTAATTTCTTAAAGTACAAGCTTGAGGCAACATTGCAGTTCCTTAGTCTATATGACCTCAGACAAATCAATCAATCAGTAAATCAACCAATCACCTTTGGTTTTGGTGCAGATAATAAATAGCTGATGAAATGTAATTAACATATTTCTAATTACACAGTAAGTAATTACAAATTTCTCTTCAATGATGCAAATATAAAACTGGATTGGTGCAATGTGAGAAGAAACATTCTTCTTCATCCTTTGTTGAATTTTTATTTTCCTCAAGGAAAACAAGAAACATATGCTCTCCTTTCCACACACACACATACACATATAGCAAAGACCTTTTGAAAACCATTTGTAAATGAAAATGAATTGCTAATTTAAGCAGACTAATCTATTTATATTTTCTTACTAAGTGTGGAAATGAAAACAATAAGAAGGCCTCTTAATCTGCTTCCTAATAGAGGTTGCAGTTTACTTTACTTAACAGTTAATGTTTTAAATTATGACATTAATTTGTCATATGGTCTGAGGCAAGGATCTATTTGGATATTTGTCCAAATTGCTAACAAATCATCCTGACATTATAGATAGAATAAGTTAAGCTTTCCTTATTAATTTATAATTAAACCAGAATTTTAAAATATTGTTCCATTGATTAATATAATTCAATAAAATCAACAAGTTTTTGTATTTAATAAAAACCTTGGAGTTTTAAAAATTTGATAGTCATAGAGCATCTTTAAATACCCTTTCTTTATAAAATATATTTTTCCAGAATATAAATAAAGTGTAAGTGTGCTGTTTTATAAAATTTCATCTGCAGTAAAAATGATAAATTCAGTATAAATCAGTCATTAGAGATTACTGCTATTTGAGTTTCAGTGCAGTTACCTTGTCTTCTTTCACATATTGTTTTGTAATTTATTAAAATTGGGCTCAAAGAGTATGTGGCAATTTACTGGATATGAATACCATTTTTTCACCAGCAGCTTATTAGGGTTTTACATATTATTTAAGATTCTTCACAAAGCATGTCTTTTATTTTTTAATTTATTTTTGTTTTTTTTCATTAGTGAAGTATATTTATTGCAATTGATGAGCACATTTTGGAGCATTGCCACTAAGCATGTATTACAGTTTACATTGTAGTTTACACTCTCTTCCACCCAATTCTGTAAGTTATGGCAAGATTTATAATGGCCTGTATCTGTCATTGCAATGTCATTCAGGACAATTCCCAAGTCCCAAAAATGTCCCTGTATTGCACCAATTTTTCCCTCTCCCTGCCCTCAGAACTTCCAGTGGCCACTACCACTACATCAATGATATAATTTCTTCCATTGCTAGAATCACAGTAAGTCTACAGTAGAATACCAGTAAGTCTACTTTAGTCCATAGTTCATTCCCCAATTCTGAGGATTCTGGGATGGTGATGTTCCCTTCACCTCTAATTGAGAGGGGTCTGTGATCCCATACGGTCGATGGATGGGACTCTCTTGCTTACAGTTGTAGACTCTCAGTTCCTTGGTATGGTAGTTTTCCATCATCACCCCCATGAATCTCAACATAGTTGCAACACCTACTCTCCAGTTCATTGGTCTCACCCAGGACAAAGCATGCCTTTTAATATATGATTTGTTTTTCTAATTAATAAAATAAAAATGCTATGATAATTTCCCTTATATTTTGTTTAGAATGATCCAGTATTTTAGACTATCCAGCATCCAACTGCTTTTTACTGTTACCCCATAGTGGTTTTCACTATCCTTTCTAATGCAAATTTCCTTCCAATTGCTTCCCTGTTTCCATCCTTCCCCGCTAAGGTCAATTTTGAACATGGTACCCATAATAATCCTTTTACAAAGTAATTATGTGATCTCACTCCTAAAAGCAGAATCGTAATAAGGTGCTCATTTCATCCAAAGTCAAATCCAAAGTCTTTACAATTAACTATAAGGCACAACATGAACAACATGAACTGGCCCCTGTTAGTTTTCTGACCTCATCCACATTTCCCACCATCCCCTTTGATCCTTCTAACTACACTGGCCTCATACATACCAGGGTTATGCCAGCCTTAGGCATTTTTACTTGTCTCCTCTACCTGGAATTGTCTTTCCTCAGATAACTCTATGGTGTGCTCCTCAGCCCCTGATGATGGTGAAGTGTAAGAATGCTGGAGCCAGATTGTCAGTTCCATATTCTGGGTCTGTCCTTACATGCTATGAGAACTTGTTTGGGTCACATATCTCTGTAAGTTTGTTTTCATTATCTTTAAAACAGGAATAGTAACAGTAAATGCCTCCAGTGTCGCTCTGAGAATTAAATGAGGAAAAGTGTATAAAGAGCTAGAATACTGACAGTGCTATATAAGCAATTATTGATACTATTGCTATCATACTTTGCTGATTTACTTGTTTTCGCCACATCATTTATCACTATATAATATTTTTTACTGAATTAGCTTGTTTGTTTTCTTTCTGTGATTTATAGTGTGGAAAGGGGTTTTGATCTCTTTTTTTAATTTTCCACTTTATCTGTAGTGCCTAAGACAAATTAGGGACTCAATAAATAATAGTTGAACGGTAAATAAATATCTCATAAAGTTTTTGGCAATTTGACTCCTGGCAGTGTTGCAGGAATGCCCATTATTTTCTGTACTAGCAATGATAATTATATATATATATATGTATAATTGTATATTGTGTATCTTACATACCATAGATATTTATTATATATACTTGTTTCATATTGCCCAGCTGATTATTTAAAAACATGATGCTTCCTATTTTATGTATTTTCTTTGGTATAGGTATAATTGATATTTTTATGTTTGCAATTTGTTCATATTTCTTCTATTTATAATTGTTCATGACCTTTGATATCTTTTTGTTTGTGTGTTTCAGTTTTTTGCATGTTTTTTAACTGATTAATAAGGCTACTTTGTTTCAAAAGACATAAATATGCTGTTATTTATAGTAAAGCTTCCCATTTTATCTATGCATTATAATTTATTGATGATGCTTTTAAACGTATAGAAATGTATATCTTTCTCTCTCTCCTTGCCTCTTCCCCCTCCCTCCCTCCCTCCCTTCCTTCCTTCCTTCCTTCCTTCCCTCCCTCTTTCCTCTACTATGCTAAGAAAAACTTTCTCAACCTTAAACATTATGTCAATGTTCATCTGGAACAAATCATGATTTATTTTTTTAAGTTAACTTTTTAAACAATCTTTAATTTTAGTATATGGAATACAAAGATTCCACAAAGTAACCTAAATTTTTCTGATATAACTGAATATCAGAGCCTCATTTAATTAATAATTTATCCTTTCCCTGTTTATTCAAAATAATGCACACTAACTATACTCAAAACACTATGTTGTGTGCTTGGGACACAACAGTGAGCAAATGGAGATAGGGTGACTGCTCTATGATATACATTCTGGCGAGGAAGACAAAAACTAATGCTTGGTGAAATAAATAGATTTTCCCAAACTGTGACCAATTATGAAGCAAAGAAAATTGTGAGGTGTGCACCTGGTGTAAAATGGAATTCAATGTCATCTGTTGATGTATGAAGATGAGTGGAAGTTAACAAGGCAATAATGAAATCCCTTGAAATATTCCTACTGTCTGTGATTTGTTATACTGATTTCTATTATGTATCATTATTAGACTACTTTTTCACTGTTAAGACTATTATAGAATGAATATGCCTTAATATCTGGCAATGTATTTCCTCACCTAATATTCTTCACAATTATATAATAGAATTACTATAATTCTTCACAATTATAGTAACAGCCGCCTATTATTTTTCCATAAAATATAATATATATCATTATACACAGATGTTTTAATATAATTATATGAAATATTTATAAAATACAATAAATATATAATTTTATAAACATTTATTATTCTAAATTTAGAATCTATGTCATTTTACAAAAAATATAATTTGATTATAATTGCATGCTATTTATAAATTACCTTGAGGGTAGAATTAATGTCTTTATAATATTGGGTATAATTCAATATAAACTATGACATGCTTTTCCATCATTTATTAATTTTTAGGTGTCCCTCAGGAAATTTTCCCAGTGCCTTTAAATCAGTCCAATATTTAGTACCATTTTCAGCTTTTTTTTTTTTCCTTGTTCTGGCCAATAGTAATATTGAGACTGAAAGTCATACATTGCTAAGCTGATCATTTTTTGCATATGTATTTTTAACAGGTTATATTAATATAATTTTATCAATTTTAATAGTTTTTGATTGGCTTTTTTAAATTTTCTAAGTAAACCATCATATTATCCAGAAATAACAGGAAAGTTGCCTTTTCCTTATTAATACTTAAGTCTACTATTTATTTTTCTAACCATTATTGCTTTTGGCTCCTCTCTTTCTACTCTCCATTTCTCCTGTTTTCTTTATCCTCACCCTCACAAAGATCCTTACTCTAGAGATTTACAAAATTAATAATAATGGTGATAACTGGAATCTTCATCCTCTCTGATATTAATTGAGATGTTGCTAACCTTTCTCCATTAAATGTGATAGTGACTGCTAAGTCATGGCAGATAATTTTAATTATGTTAATGTTTTACTTCTTACTTATTTCCTGGAGCTTTAACATTAGATGTGGGTTTTTATAATATGCATATTTAATTACTGAGAGAACAGTGTGTTTTTCCCTTTCATCTTAATTTAATAAATTAGAGACACAAATTAAACCAATACAATTTAATTATTTATTAGACTAATCCTTACATTTAAAAATATCAATAAAATAGAATACCCTGTTGACAATAAATTTGAATATTATTTTTCAATTTTGTATTACATGTCTGTTTCCTTCTGATAATTATCCTTTTTTGTCTGATAATAAATGAGCATTGTTGAAAATAAAAACATATTTGCAAGAATGAACTGTTTTGTTGTTGCAAATAAAACCACAACATACGTATATAACATATATATACATATTTGCAGACACTTTACTAAATGCTCTTCATGCATTATAACATTTGACATTTATTCAAACACTAATTGCACATTTTAATATTTTAAATCTATAGTTGTTTTTTTTGTTGTTATCCATTTACACTTAAGCAATACAAAGCTCAGTAGAAGGAAGAAGCGGTACCTAATGTCACCCAAGTTTTGCAGATTAAGAGATAGAATACAGGGCCATTTCCCCCCACATGTATATTATTATTATTATTTATCATTATCATCATCATCTTATTATTATATTGTGTTAATTATTATACAGCCTTCTATTTAGCAATTTTTACCTTCTACTTCTAACTCCAAAATCAATTTACCTGAGGCTTTTTTTAACCAAAATTTTAGGTACTTAATTCCTAATTTTAGTCTTTCATGTTATGTTTAACTACAAAAACATCTATGTCTATATGTGAATAACCCTCGGCATATGGCCTCATTTATATTCCATAAGTTTTGATACACAAACATACAAATACACACACAGACACATCTGCAATTGTTTTCCTGATATATTTAACTGCAAATTTGATTTCCTACTTAAAGCAACTTTATTTTAGCATTTTTTTCTATATTAACTTCTTTTGATATCTTTTAATATAATCTTTATGCGGTGGCCAGATTTCACAGCCTGCTTTATTTCTAGAAAATGTTCATATCACATGCATAAGCATTTATCATAGTTTAGTTCATAATGCACACACCCAAGGTATGCAGAAACCATAGAAAGTTCTTCCAATTTCAGATCTTGCAACTATAGCCTTGTGGGTAATACTTTGCCCAATTATTGCAGCTCACAGACCATCACCCCCATTCAGAATGTTCAGGCATGGCATATCCTATTTTGTAATGCTAGTATTTATATCTCACATTTAATATCTATATCCTTTATCCACATGAGTAGGCTTTTTCTTAGTCAACTCTTCTGGATATATTTGTTCAGGGAAGATTAAATATCATTTAGCATCCATTAATGCATAATTTTCTAGCCATTGAATATGTAAAAGATTGTTCAATTATGATAACAGTAGTAGTTTGCTGCTGACTTTGGAGGATTTTAATCAGTGATTATATTCCCTAATTATTTGATACAGATTCATATACTATGTTTCACCACAAAATTTAGGAGTACTCAATTGTCTATTGCCCTCCTAGAAATAGAATTAATCTACTTCTAGTCAGGCTGCAAAAGTTTGGACTATTTGGGAAAAAAAATTTTTTAATGTCATTTTCTGTAGCTACCATTCTATATTGTTTTTAATTAAATATTTGCTTATCTTTAATTAAAGAGAAACTGAAGCCAGAATTTGCTTAACTGAGAATGATGAAACTGTCTCTCTGGGTCTTATTACAAAACTCTTCATAGCAAACAGAATTCCATCTCGTAAGTGCTATAAAGTGGGTCAACTTGGTAGCTAGTCAGTTTCCAGGGGCCTTATTAATATGACTGTTTTCTGAGCTTTTCATGAGGACAGATTAACTGAATCCAAGCACAAGAATCACAAAGTTTCAAATTTTCATTAAAATTAATGAATATGCAGTTTGACATGCAGTGAGGTAATTATGTGTTTCCTCAGGGATGGTTATTTCTTCTACCAAGAACACCTGCCTTTGGGAGACAAGATAGTGTCATGAGAAAAGAAGATTTTGAGCCAGACCTAGTTTTATGCCAGGCTTTTCCACCATCTATCCATGAACTCTTGGGTAGGTCATAAACTGTGAGTCTCAATTAAGAAATGGGATTACTACGTACAGCAGAGGCCTATTTTGAGGAATAAATTTAAAAGGGACACTAAATAACTATACCAACTGCAAGTTAATGATTCTATGATTGTGGACAGAATGATAATGCTGACCACAATCATAGAAGTGGCTAACATTTATTGGGTGCTTATCATATCTTGGGCAAGGTGCTAAGATGTCTGCATACTTTTAGAATAAATCTACCCAAGAACAGTATGATGTAGGTAAAAAGGCCCCACATTTCAAATGATAAAACAGAGGAAAAACAGTGAAATTAAATAATTTGCCTTATACAACAACTGATGAATGTGTTAGAATACAGATTCAAGGTGTTAACTGTAGAATGGGTACCCATGAATTCTTTTATTTAGAGCAAAACACTTTATTACAAAAATAAAAACCTTTTTATAAAAGCACTACAGATCAAAAGCTCTATTTATATGCATTGATTCAAGGTCTAATTAGGCATTAAACACTGAACAGGCCCAGCAGCAAGCCACGCAGGCAGAGTAAAATGGGTACACAGGCACTTATGATTTCACCTCTGCCAAACGATTTGATTAACGAAAAAGTAAAAGGGGATGGGTGGGTAAAATGAACACTGTCCACAAAGTAAACTGGCAGTGTTGACAAGTTACAGACTTGTGAAAGTCACCTATCTCCAAAACGGCATTTCTCATTGTTATAAAAAGCACTTAAGACTTGAAGATGAGCTCTGTGCCCAGCTTATGATTTCTTCAAGAAAGCAAAAACTGCAAAGCACTGTGATTTAGTATTAGTATCAATTTTCTACATACAACAGTCCAAGTGTTAACTTGAAATACCT
The DNA here is from genome assembly GCA_029593785.1 of Cabassous unicinctus. Lineage (NCBI taxonomy): Eukaryota > Metazoa > Chordata > Mammalia > Cingulata > Chlamyphoridae > Cabassous > Cabassous unicinctus. The sequence goes on along the minus strand of JAQZBX010045929.1, from coordinate 3,864 downwards.
CCCATAGTAACTGACATAAACTTGTTAAGAAGCACAACTGACTTCTGAAGTATTAACATCCTTATTTCCCAGGATGTGTTTCCTACAATGATTTTAAGTGTAACATTGCTCACAAATCTTTGGATCATGATTGTGTAAGCCGAAAGCACAACTTAACCTCATGGTGGAAGAAATTAGCAATAATTTGCTTAGTCAGTCCTTAGTAGTGGTCATTTGTTTTGTTTCTAGACTTGCACTATTATAGCACTCTTGCCAGCCCCAAAGACTTGCAAAGTTCTCCCTGTCAGAACTTTTGCTCCCCTCCAACACAACTACCATTCATTCCAAAGAATCTTGATGGAGGGAATTTTGAAAATGCTACTGTGATTATATCACACTTGTTTATAAAATCTTTATGTTTCCCTCTAATGTATGATTTATTAAAAACTCAGTGGTATAATTTATGAGGCTATTTGTGAACTGGACCTTCGTCTGTCTTTTAACTTGTTCTCCTGCTATTTGTCTCCGTGTCCCCAACAAAACTACCTCACCTTCACTGACTGTGGCCACATGTTTGTCTTTACACATGCCGTGTCACTAAAATATTTTCTGTAGCCTTTCCTCTTTGTGCAATATCTAATTCCTTCTCATCCTTCAAGTACAAGTTCAAAAGTTAACTTCTTGGTAGAACTTTCGCCAAATTCACTCAATCTTTTCCTTAGCTGACTCCACCCCCCACCAAAATGATAGTAATAATCAATCCTTTCTCATTATAGCTCTTGTGCCTTCCTTGTATCACTGTTATGGTTTTTATACTGTACTATAACTCTCTCTATTTTTGTCTCTCTCTAATAATGGAGCTACCTGAGGGAAGGGACTCTGACAGAGTATCCCTTTGTCAATTTATCTTCAGTGACTTTCATATACTTACAGCTGAGGTTTTATTATTGTTATTTTAAATAAAGAGCAGGCTAAGTCAATTAACCTATCTAAAAGAAAGAAAGCTAAGTAGTAGAATATTATCACTTTTATTAAATTTTTTAATCAAAAATGTATTTATTTAGTGACTTTTCCCATTTAGATTTTATTTAATATATGGCTCAGTTCAATATACACATATGAAACAGCTCACACACTGTTGTAAACAGAAATTTTTCCATTGTATTTCTAACTTTCTCCAGAATATAAGCAATGCTGTTTGTGGTGAAATTTTGATATTCTAGTTCATTGATTTCCTTAGATTTTCTGACCTATCTTCATATTATTTGTGAAATAGGTTTTTATTTCATCATTTTAAAAAAATATGCCTCTTATCTTTCCTTTGTGCAGATTTGCCAGCATTTCTGATATACTTTTAATAGAGATATACTGATATTTCAAACCCCAAACTCATACAAGTACTTACAATTTTTATCATTTAAATTTTTTTTTTACAAAATGAAGTAATTATTTTATAGTAAACCTTTTTTTAAAAACTTTTTTATAATGGGCTTTTTGAAACATATTCAAAATTAGAGGGATTAATATAATAATCCTCCCCTATAATAAATGCCCGGCTCCAACAGATCTCAGTTCAGACTTGGAAGGGTTTATAGAACAATAGCCATGACAACACATAAGGAAGAGCTTAAAAATATTTTTTTTTTTATTGAAGACTATGATGAGCTTTCATTCACCCATAGCTGGAGTTAAGATATAATTGTATGAATTTAGAGTCTTAGTTTCTTCATCTGTTAAAATGACTATTTAAGCTAGTTGATCTCAGAAGTCTGGATTCAGGCTGATGCAAATCATTAATTTTAAGACCTTGAGAAATTGAAAGCAAATATAAAAACACAATTCCTTTTCCCATCTAATGGCAAGCTGTGTTTGTGTGTGCTTAAATCTCATTGTACAGGACTATCTTATTGAATGACAAAAGTTTATTTAATAAATATTGGTTTAATTTTTTTTTTAATAACAGCACCCCTGCTAGGAGTTAGAGACAGAGTGGTGAGTGGAAAAGACATGGTTTCTACCCTCAGGGAGCATACATTCAATTGAGAGAGACCCTAAAATATGTGGTCACACAAAGGTGCATATCGTAAAATGTGAGAATTCCTTCTAGGTAGAGGTTACATGGTGCTGAGAAAATAGAAAGAAGAATCCAACAAAGTTCAGGTTTCAACAAAAGCTTCCCTTGGAAAATGACACTTGGTTTGAATTTTGAAATAAGGATTCATAAAAAGGGTAGGTAACAATATTATAATATACTTAGAACATCAGCTGAAGTGAATGAAAGCTAGAGTGGCTAGAACATAGGGGAGTTGGAAGGAGAGCAAGACAACATTGTTTCAGTAAGTCTGGGTCATATCTTGCTGGCCCTGCAGACATTTGTATAGAATTTGACATTATTTTAGGAATGAGAGCAAGTCAGTGAAACTTTTTGAAGCTGTGGGGACATTCAATAGGGTTTGTATTTCAAAAATTCATTGGAGATCAATTAGAATGCTATTCGAACAGTCTTTAGAAATTATGTTACGTGTGGCTAGATAGTGTCAGTGGAGATAGAAGAGAAACATGAATCAGAACAATATGCAGGAGGTAAAATAGATATAAAATTTGGGAAGTAAGAAAGATGAAGGGTTCAAGGATAAATACTAGTATTTTATTTGCATGTTATGTGGGATAGTTGTGGCATTCACCAAGATAAAGCACACAGAACAAGGAACAAATATTGGGACAGGATATTGAGAATTTGGTCTTAGACACACAGAATTAGTGGTGCCTATAAAGCATCCAATTTAAACTCAGTACTGGGTATCTAAATATAAGGCTTTATAGCTGAGAGGATATGTGTAAGATGGAGAAATAAATTTGAGACTCAAAAATAATTGAAGTTGTGGACATTACCAAATGGGTCTGGAAGATTTAAAAGCTGAAAAGAAGAGGCTGAAATGGTAATCAGAAAGGTAAAAAAAATCAATACATAAAGGAGATGTGGTGTCACAAAAGATAAGGAATGAGACAATGTACACCATTTTCAAATTCCAGAGGAAATCCAACTAAAAAATGCAAAAAAAAATGTCCATTACATTTATCACTAGAATGATAAATAACTTTTAAAGGGCTGACTTCAATGGTGGGGTAAAGCTGGATTGGAAAGTGTAAAGGTTTGTGTGACATTGGGAACAGTAGACAGTTCTTCAAAAATTTTGGCTAATGCTGTCAGGTGTGTTTCTCAGACATATACATATATATGTACATGTATATATACGTAAGTTTCCCAATACGAAAAGAATAGGACTTTAGGCATCCATAGTAACACATTTCCCTTTTTCAATTTTGGCTTAGGAAAACAAACATGAAATGGGCCAACACTAGTTCCCAATTTACTCTGAAATTAATATCCTTTAATTTCTATAGGAATATCAAGAAATAAAAGTGTTATTCATTACTTTATTAAAATATGCAGACAGAAATGTAGAGATGTAATTTAATTAGAAAAAGATAATGGATTCTATTGAAAAGACAGTATGAATGGTGAGCATCTATGTGAACTAGATTTAGAACTTGGAATGATGAGTCATGTGTAGACTTACAAAGATAAATGAGTTCTGAGGAACACAGGAGGGCCATCTTCTGTTAAAGATGACATGATGACTACCAGAAAAGTTGAACAAATTGTCCAGATTCACCACGTGAGTTTAAAACTGTGGTAGAAGTCATTCTGTTTCTCATGTAAGCTGTTGGAAGATCTTGGTTTTATTTATGGTGCTAATTCTGTCTTTCATTTTCAAACAAATACTTTTGGGTCACTCACTATTTGCCAGTAAACTCAAAGTTTACTCAACAATTTACCTATATTAACTCATCCAATAATCCATCCCCCTATAAAAAAAAAAA
>JAQZBX010045928.1:0-20907 GCA_029593785.1 Cabassous unicinctus | reverse complement strand
GGAACCCCAGAAGCCTGAACCCTGGGCAAATGTCGGCAGCTGTCTTGCTCCAACATGTGACAATGGACTTTGGTGAGGGAAGAAACTTATGCTTTATGGCCTGGTAACTGTGGACTTCTACCCCAAATAAATACCCTTTATAAAGACCAACCCATTTTTGGTATTTCACATTAGCACCCCTTTGGCTGACTAATACAGACTCTAAGGAGCTATGAAAAGTACTTAGTCTCTGAGGACCAATATTCAAAAGTAGGCAGCTAGGAAAAATCTTTAATGTTTTGAAAAGAATTCATGATTGGACCAGAAATATATCTTCACTCAATCTTAGCACATCAAAAAATAAAAAAGTATCCAAGGCACTTCATGTGGATGTTTGGTTAACATCTCAAAACCTACTGCAGTTCTAGAGCACATTTGGGAATTCTCTACCTCCACTTCAAGCAAAAATCCATGTGCCCAGCAAAAGGCAGGGGTCTCTAAACTGAAGCTAGAGCTTCTGGCCTTTGCAAGGAGATCTTAAGCAGGGGTTGAAAACTTCTTAAAAACAAGAATAGTAAGTTTGTGATCCTTATTCTGTAAGACCCAGGGCCCTAGCAAAGCCTCCCCACATGTTCACTTGGTCATGGTATGGGGCCAGCAGGGATCACAGAGGGGCCAGTGGGGATGGGTCTGTGGGTACCTACACAGGGTTAGTGGTGTAAATGCCAGATTGCTTACCTCAGTTCACCAGTACCTTGTGCTGAATTTAGTGACCATCTATTTTCTTTCACTTTTATCTTTCTGGTACCCATTTGTGGGAAACACTTGGCTGTACACCTATCATCCATACTGTATTAGTCAGCCAAAGGGGTGCTAATGTGAAATACCAAAAATGGGTTGGTCTTTATAAAAGGTATTTATTTGGGGTAGAAGTCCACAGTTACCAGGCCATAAAGCATAAATTTCTTCCCTCACCAAAGTCCATTGTCACGTGTTGGAGCAAGACAGCTGCCGACATTTGCCCAGGGTTCAGGCTTCTTGGTTTCCTCTCTTCCCGGGGCTGCGTTTCTCTCCGGGCTTAGCTCCTGTTTCCTCCACAAGGTCAGCTGTAGGTGATCAGGCGAATGGCTCGCTTCTCTTCTCCTGGGGCCCTCTTTCCAACATCAAAGCTGCTTCTCAAAGACTGCTACTACTCTGTTCTCTGCCTTGCCTTTTATATTCGATTCCCCACCCACCAAGGGGTGGGGATCAACGCCCTAATCATAACCTAATCATGCCCAGATTAACAGATCAGTTTACAAGCATGATCCAATTATATTTTTGGAATTTATAATTACATCAAATTGGCCAATGGTTACACATACTGTCTATTTTCTTTTGCTTACAGGATCACAGGGTATTTATCCTCCTCTGAATGGCCACATCCTTTCAAGGAGGTTGGGTCTTTCCCCACCCTAAAGAGTAAAGCTCAACTGCTCTAAGCCAGTCATGGTGGTCTCATTGGCTTACTAAGTACATTTAAGTGCAGAATGATTATAACTTGGAATGACATAGTATGGGGACCAACAAGCCTTCTAGTTAAGCCAGAGGATGGAATATGCATAAGGAATAGATTATATAGCCTGGAACTAGAGGTTAGAAGCAAGCTATCGGGGATTAAAATGATAGGCTAAGAATTTTAGGTTTCACTCAGTGTCATCCTTTGGGTTCAGATTGTTTACTTGGGAGATGATCTCAAGAAGTAGAAGTGAAGAAGTGGGGAAAGTAAAGAAGGGAAGGGAGAGAAGCCAATGGAGTGTTTGTTAAAAATGAGTGGTTTAGTGTTGTGGGCAACCGGAGCTCAGTCCTGGTGGGCCCTCTGAGTGACTGGGAGGAATGTGCTTTAACGTTGATCTCCAAGAGAATGAAGAGGCTGAAACTTTCACCTAATGGCCCCCAACTCCCACTGATTGAGGGTTGCTCCCAGGGGTGTGGATTTTTCCAATTTCTGGATTATACCTTTAGACCAAGCCTTCTTGAGGCTGGAGGAAGCTCTCAAGAAGAAAAGAGGAGAGATGCAGGCATTTCAGATGGAAACTGTCAGCATTCTGGGAATTGTACCCCATGGCTGCAGATGAACTCAGGGGGCAAGAAGATGTGGGTCCAGGCATCAATAGCATCTGCTATCTTCGGTAAAGTCATGGGGAGACATGGAAAACTTTTCTTCTTTTTAGGAGGTATTGGGGATTGAACCCAGGACCTCCTACATGGGAAACAGGTTCTCAACCACTTAAGCTACATCCACTCCTGACATGGAAAACTTTTGAACAGGTAAAAGGCATGATTAGAATTTGCCTTGAAAATACTTTTTTTTTTTTTTCTGGAGACAGCATCTATGATAAATAGGATTTCACATTTTTATTCAAAAGACATTTTTTGAGTCCTGTGCCATATGCCAAGATTATGATAATGGATAAGCATTTTGCCCTCAAGAAGCTCACTTTCTGAGAATTGGGATATTCCTGTCAGAAAATGAGGGGTTATGTGTGAGATAAAAGAAAGTAAATTAAAGCTGTGGCAGGGGAGGTTGGAAGGACAAGATGGATGAGAGATAAATTGCAGAGGTAAATTGAAGAGGACTTGACACGAATTGGATGAGGGGGCCAAGAGTGAGGAAGGACTCATAGATGACTGAAGCTTTGATAAATGGTTATTGAAGAATATCATGCTGCCAAGAACAGAATCTTGGATGTCAGGGTAAATAGCTGCGATGGAGAATGGCGTGGAGGTTAGGGAAAGTATTACCCTGGCAAAGGGACAGCATATTTACATTTCTGATTTTCATTAGCCATTTATTAGCAAACATTTTTAGAAAGTCTACTATGTTCCAGGAATCATGCTACTCACTACACTAAAGTCTAGTTATGAAGTCTATTGGAAAATGATTTATGGCTTCAAGGGGCTCACAGATGCAGTGATGGAGGTGCATCTAAGGTAGGGTTGGAGCTCATGGAAGACCATCAGAGGAGGAGTGTTAAGGTTTCTTGAAAGATATGACAGAGATATTTTTTAGATAACATACTTTAATTCTAGAAGGCAACTGCTAAGTATATACACACAACCAAGGTTTGGATAAATATGGAGAAAAACCTACTAAGTGTTCAAAGGTAATAATTCTGTTTTAGTTTGTTAAAGGCTGCCAAGGCAATATACCAGAAATGGGTTGGTTTTTACAATGGGGATTTATTAACCTACGAGGATATAGTTCTGAGGCTGAAAAAAATGTCCACATCAAGGCATCAGACAAAACTCTCTCCCCAAGGATGGCTGTAGGAGATCCTGGACTCCTCTGCACGTGGTGATGTCTACCAGTCTCTGCCTTCTCCTCCAGGTTCTGTTGCTTTCAACTTCTGGATGCTCTATCTGTGACTTTCTCTCTCCGCTTCAGTGGGTTCTTCTCTGTTCCTCTGTCTTTTTTTCTCTCTCTCTTCATCCCGTTTATAAAGGACTCCAGTAAGAGGATCAAGACCCACCCTAGGTTATGCTCCACTGAAGTAATCTAATCAAATGCCACCTCTACAATAAGTTCACACCCACAGGAATAGATTAAGTTAAGAACATAATTTTCTGGGGTCCACAAAAGACTCAAACTACCACAATGTCTTATAGAGCCATACATTAAAATATTATAATGGACACTTGGCATCGTATTTCAAAATCTTCTGACCCCTAACATAAAATCAAAGTAACCTATTTCAAATCCTCAACATATCTGCACATTAGCAATTTAGTCAAAATATTTTATTTATTTCTATATTTATTTTGAGGTACTGGGGCCAGGGATTAAATCCCAGATCTTGCATGTGGGAAGCTGGTGCTCAACCACTTGTGCCACATACTCTCCCCAAAAATGTTTTCTTTATTCTGCTTTATCTAAGGCAAAACATATGTGACAATTAACACAATTGCTTAGCTATCTAAGCTGAGAGTTAAAGGATGGATAAGAGTTTTCTAGGCAAAAATGGTCATGGCCTGGCTCATAGTTGTGTGGTGTGCCATTTTTAGGTCTATGATTTATCTCATAAGTGACAGGTAGTCACAAAAAGGGCTTTAGGTAGTTGAGTGTTTCAATTAAACATGTGTTTTAGAAAGGTCAGCAAAGCAGCAGCATGGGGAAGAAGGGATGGAGGCAGGAAGGCATCTGAAGATACTCTGGAGAGCAGTTTTCTTAGTGTCTGGACACCCTGGAGCTGCCCAAGGTGTTCCTATAGGTTGTGAGGTCAAAACTATTTTCATAATTATCCTGAGTTGGTATTTGCTTTTTCATTCTCCTCTCACTGGTGTATAGTGAAGTCTTCCGGAAGCTAAGTGATGTGTGATGACATCCTCTCTCTCTAATGACTAGTAAAATGTGTTACTGTGTATTCTTGTGTTTTAAACATTTCTTTCTTATTTCCAATAATTTCTAAAATGGCAGATATCAAATTTGGTAAACATGATTAATAGAACTCACCTAATAATGTGAGATTCCTAATAATGATTAGGAGCATAAAAGGAGTCTTGGGACCAAAGAGTTTGAGGATCATGACTATGTAGATATTTATTGATTAATTTGGAAAAAAAATAGCCACTGAAGGAATGCAGGCAAAATGCCCCAATTATTTGGCAGAGGAAATTCGGGCAGAAAATCAGAGAATGATTGATTGATTGAACAAACCCAAGGATAGCTGGACAGATGGATGGACTGGGAATTCATTAGAAAAAGGCAGTTTTTGGCATCTGGCTCTGGGTGGGAGGTACAGAGATCCATCAGGCAACAAAGGAAAGAATTGGAGCTGAAAGAGGAAGTTTGAGATATTGCACTTATTGACATCCTGGCCATTCTCCCAGCCTGCCTGGCCAGACTTTCACTGCTCCTTCTGCACAATCACAGATTCCATCTCTGTGAGATCAACCAAACACTTTCTCTTCTTCCTCTACTTTGTGTCTTATCTCATTTTTGCAGGAATCCTTTTGGACAAAGACCAGTGCTGACTCTACTTTTTGGACTGAACTTAACTTCATCTCAGCAACCATGAAGCATCAGATGGGGTTCTCCCCACACCCCAAACGTATAAAGCTTATGACTACATCCTCACTGAGGAAAAGAGCACATTTATTTCTCCAGAAATGTAGTAAATGTTAAAGCTTGTTTTACGAGGGAATCCTTAACTGTAATCTGATTCCCACATGATAATGTGTTGCAAATTACTAGTAGATGTTCTTTTCAGTAATCTGAAAATTGATGTTTGCTCTCAACAAGTGAGTCATTAGTAGAAAAGAAAATGACCCAGCATGTTTGAGAATGCAGTTAAATCCAGGTTTTAAATTAAAAAGTCCTTGATGAAATACAATTTGGTGGGCACACACAGCTAATGCAAACGGAGTAGTAATCCATGGCGTGCAGAAACCGCTACCTGGGAATGATGCAGACAGAACAACTCTTGACCCTCAGGACACATGGTTAGCTCATGTTGTCTAGGTCAGCCTAGAGCTGCCAGGGGTCCCCACCATGGCAGTGTATCCAAGCCCACCATCTCGCAAACTCTGACTGCTTTGCTCTTCTGCTAGAAATCTTCCAAAATGTATCAGGGCCTTAGGTCTTTGCATGGAAGGGCCTGTTACCATCAACAAACCAACTTACAGTTGAAGTAAAAATGACCTAATGTACTGTTGGAACCAACTGGGTGCCACAGAACACAGTAGTTATGGGAGGTTAGGAACAAGGAGTTCCATGGTAAAATAACTTTTCAAAAACATTCTTTGGAAAGTCAGAATAATATTCGCATTTTTAAAAAGCTCTACAAAGCCTCCAGCCTGTTTTAACTTCAACTAATTTGATCAGTTGGAAAATGTGGGCTCACTCACCCACCTCCCGCTCCAAACCCCTTACAGCGTGCCCACCTCTGTTTTCTAAAAATGACATTTCTCAGGACTCCCCTGGAGGTTGGATGCATACCTGTGACCCAGATTCAACCAATCAGTGCTCCTAGGTGAGACCTGGAAGAGGAAGTCCATACATAAGGGAGGAGTCGCCTCTCTTGGCTAGAACAGAGCTACAGGTGCCTGATTTCCTTTGGCGTGGCTGTGGTGGAGCACCTGGTGTCCAGTGTTCAGTCTCAAGGGCCACCATTGCCAAGTGGCAGGCAGTGGCAGTGGTGTTTCCATTAAAAAAGGTAATGAAGTGTGGTTGGGCATTGCTTTCTGTCTATTCTTGGTCTAATAATTAAAATAATAGTAATAATAATAATGACCTCAGCTAGCTAGAATCCAGGTTGTAAACTTTGAGTATTACAACCATGGAGACTATCCGTTTAGTGCTTAAGGATATCCCACAAAACTAATGGTTCAAGAAATGCAAGTTTGGAAACGCTAAAATAGGACTTGATGAAATTCCAAACCTTAACCTTAATCCAAAGGAACACAAGCTCTAAGGGTGGGAAGATCAGGTGTCGTGCCAGGCAATGTCTGTCTAAACCAAGGGTTCTTAACCAGGGGTCCCTGCGCTTGAAATGAAAAAAAAAAACACACACACAAAAAAACATTATTCTTGTGGGGACATGTTGGTGTGGGTGCAATATATTTATTAAATAATACACAGTGTACTGTAGACTCAGTAAGGGGTCCATGGTTTTCACCTGACTGGCAAAGGGGTCCATGAAACAAAAAAGGTTAAGAACCTCTGGTCTAGATGATGGGAGTGGTGGCTGCACACATGCTATGTTCTTTGGCATCGCTGGACCAAAAGCTCTCTATGTACCTTCTAGATCTACAGTTCCATGAAAACCTTAGCTAGACTAAGTGAATCTGTTCTTTCTCTTACACCCTGCTAGACCTTCATGTGGAAATGCCAATGAGTGAATGGTTTGGTTTCCCATTGGGATTAATGAGAGGGCAGAGATTAACTTAGAAAACCATTAGGGAATGCAAAATGACATAAAATTAAGACTACCTTTTCAGATTTAATATATCTAACTTACTAACCACTTATATCATAAAGCAATTCTTCCCTTTACCTAAGATTTCTTTTTCTAAATTAGTGATTCGTAGGTCAAATTGGGTCCACAGGCTTATTTTGTTTTGCCCACTCAGGGCTTTGTTTTAAGTAAATTAGTCAACAGTATTTGCAAAATTGGGATATTTTTACCCTACAAATTAAAAGAGATAATTATGCTCTTCTCTGATATAAAGACAAGTTTTTCAATCCCTAGAATTATTCTTCACAAATAAAGAATATCTGGTTAGGTTTTCTAATTTTTTTAAGTCCTCAAAAACAATGTACCCCTGAAATAAACTCTTTATTAATATAAGAAGAGATAGAAGCAGCAGCAGTTGAGAGATGAAGAATTCAAGATGGAGCCTGAGAATTTGGGATTGTCAATCAGTCTTTCTGGGAGTGATATACCCAGGGTCATCCAACTAGTAAAAGGCAGGTCAGAAAGCTGGAATGCAGATCTTCTAATTCCCAGCACAGTGCTCTTCATATTTCATCATGCTCCTTTTGGTGAAGAAAAATGAGATATTGCTTAATAACATGGGAAGGAAGAGATTAGAAGATGAAGGCTGGATTATGGAAAGGTGGAGAAGATCAAAACTCCTTCCTTATCCACAACTTTGTAATCCATCATTGTTTGTTGGGTAAATCTACCATCAGACTTCTAATTCTGTTAGGTAAGAAGAGGAAAATATTATTTTAAGAGTGGATTATAGAAATGAATAATAAAAAAAAAAAAGACCTTCTAAAAGAAGAAATTATTTGCTTGGCTGCCACACATAAAAACTTGATAGAGTCCTGTTAGACTAATGGTTTTGTAAACTTTACTACTTTCAATAGCAAGGAAAGCCACAGGTGTCCATCATAAGTTTTTGTGGTGCCGCAGTAACTGTGGCAAGCTCCAGAGCATATATTCCATCTCAGAGGGGAAGCCACTCCTCAGCTTCAGCTGACAGTTGTCATGTTAGAATATGACCCAATGTTGCCCAAGATTCTAAAATTTCAAGAGACCCTGGAAATCTGAATTTATGTGTGAAATGTCTAGATTAAAAAACCCAACCAAACACAAATCTATAAGCCACCAATTTACAACCTCTGTCTAAAATTCTCACTTGATTAAGCTACTTACAAACATAATAATAGGTTTCATTGCTCTAAATCATGGCAAAAATGATAACAGACCCCCCCTTAACAAAACATCCAGTAATTGTAGATTAAATGTTAAAAACAATGTTTAAATATATAGCTAAGCTCTTTGAAAGGTAAAATAAATCCTGAGAGTAGTGAGCGTGTAGCTGATGACATGACTGCCCCCTCCCTTTTTAATTAGAGAAGCGGTGGGCTTATAGAACAACCATGCAACAATAGCCTATGGTTTAACTTAGGGTAAACTGTTTGTGTTGTGCAGTTCCATGGATTTTTAAAAAAATTTATTCTAGTACCATATACAACCTAACATTTCCCCTTTCAACCACAAACAGATATATATTTCACTGTTTTTAATTATATTCACAATGTTGTGCTACCATAACCACTATTCATTACCAAAACATTTCCATGGTTCCAAATAGAAACTCCATACATTTTAAGCCTTAACTCCCTATTCCTTATCCCCACCCCTCCCAAGCTTGGGTTTTAATGACCACTTAGGAATAGCAATTGAGTTCTTGGACCCACAAAAGTCTCAAAACCTCCTATATTGCCAAGATTCTTAAATGGCTAACCCCTCATTAAAAGGGAGGACTAGGAATAACTCTACCCATCAGCATAAGTAAGTCAAGGGATATTGTCCATTTCAGCCTGGATTCTAGTTAGAAAAAAATTCATTAAGGTATAGGAACTGTGAAGGCACAAAATTTCTTTAACGTGTACCTAGGACAGTGACAGTGATATCACTGGGATACATGGTAATTCGAAGCAAAACCTTTCTGGAGAGCCATGTCCATCACCAAGGACTACAGAGCATTCCCACAGATAAAATTCAGCTGAAGATAAACTCAAAATCCAAAGTTACAAACACACAAATGATACAATCCACCATGAGTAGAAATCAAATGATCCAATAAATAATAGGATTCAATCACCAAGATATGATGAAAATAGAACTACCAGAAAGAGGTAATAAAATAAGCATGGTTAAAATGATTAGGAGCTTAAAAATGGGCTTAAACATGTAAGATAAGAATAATACCCTTGGGTGGAAAAAAGCTGATGTGAAAAAAAGTATTTCTAGAAATTAAAAATATAACTATCAAAATTAAAAACCCAATTGAGAGATTAAATAGCTGCTGAAACAAAGCTAGAGAAAGAGAGATTTAGTTCATTGAAAGACATATGTACTGAAATTATCCAGAACATAACACAGATGGATAGCAGATGAAATTTACAAAAAAAGAGGGTAATGGCAGAGTAGATTGTGTGAATACACTCTCCTACCAATTACAATGATAAGCTGAGAAAGCCAACCAATCAAACAAACAACTGGAAAGTGAGTTAAAGCTCGCAGAAACTAGGGGGGATTTGACCCTTACTGGGTGAGATCCACATTTATGCAACTTTCCCCCTAAAGTTATTTCCCAGTCCACCTGAGATTAGCAGATAGGGTCAGAGAGAAAGAGGCAGTTTTATGTGAATGAGGAATCAAAGGACAGAGGTGGTGGCTGCCAGAGAAGCTTGAAATTGAGGGGAGGGGAGAAATTCCAGAAAAGTAGCCCCAAAATATGTACGTAAACTCCCATCAAATCATTGGCACATCCTTAGACTACACATGTGTGGAACAAGCCCAGGGAGAAAACAACAGCTGGAAAACTGAAAGAGCTGAGAAGAGATTTCAACAGCTGTCCAATACAGGCAGGGTTTGGAATTCAAGTCCTGCTAAGTTAGAAAGACTTGAAAAATGCCTCAAGCTTTTAAAATTAAAACCCAGAAGAGCTATGCCTTAAATCTTAAGACTAAGAGATTCACCCTAGGCTGATAGACAAACTGAAATATAACTACCTTAACAAAGTCTAAAACCTAGACTTCATAAATCAACCTGATCTACTAGTAATTAAACTGCCTTTTAAAACAAAAGATAACAGTTTTCAGAGGATGACACTTCCACAAAGTGTCATCTACAATATCTAGCATAAAATTAAAATTCACTAGACATGCAGAGATAAAGGAAAATGGAACATATTCAAGAGAAATCAATCGATAGAGACCTACAGAATAACTAAAATTTGAAATTAACAGAAAAGGACTTTAACATACTTATGATAAATCTGCTAATGAATTTCCAGGAACATAGGAGTACAATGGGTGAAGAGATGAGGAATTGTCATAGATGATATGGAAATTATAAAAAGAACCAAATGGAAATCTTAGAACTTAAACACACATTATCTGAAATCATTGGCTGAGATTAACAGGATATTGGACATAACAAAAGAAAGAATCAGTGAACTTGAAGACAGGTAAGTAGGAGTCATATTAACTAAAACAAGGAGAGAAAACATGTTTAAAAATGAACAGAGCCACATTGAACTATGGGGCAGCAATAACATATAAGGAGAGGAGAGAGAAAATGGGGCAGGGCAAAAAGAAGAAAAGTTGGCTGGAAATTGTCTCTTATGCAGAAGACCAATGCACACATCCATGAAGCTCAGGAAGTCCCAAGCAGATATGTGCAAAGAAAAGCATACTTTCCCACATCATAGTCAAACTGCTGAAAACCAAAGATTAAAAGCATCAAGAGAACTAAAATATATCATACAAGGAGGAATAATAATAAACATAATGGTTAACTTATAAGAAAAAATGGAGGCAAGAAGAAAACGGGATCTTTAAGGAGATGAAAGAAAAGAAATTGCCCACTTGGAATTCCATATAGAGCAAAACAATATATATTCCAATAATGCAAGTGAAATAAAGACTTTTTTAGATAAACATGAGCTGAGAGAATTTTTTTGCTGGTGGATCCATACTCCAAAAAAATCTGAAAAATATTCTTTAGGCTGGAGGAAAATAACATCATTTGGAAATTCAGAGCTACAGGCAGAAACGAAGAACATCAAAAGTGGTAAATATAATGGTAGATATAAAAAATAAATTGAACTAACCAAAATTAACATCTACTTTTCAAAACACATTTTGATTTTTTAAGAAAATCAAAGCAAGTCACAGGCTACCAGAAAGTATTTACCCTTATGGGACTGGTTGCTCCTATTGTCATGTCACTACATGGTGGCATTGCTTAGGGGCTGGGTGCTAGTGAGCAGAGAGGAGAAAAAGAAATGGGGGTTGTTCTCTCAGGAGCTGACTCTTCAAGCCAAAACTAGGGGGCCATTTCCGGACTCTCTCTGTGTGCGTCTTGTTTCCCACTTCCAGGTTTCAGGCTGCCTTGGGTCCAGGCTGTGTAAGACTGGAGGAAAACTGGGAAACTCATCACCAGTTTAATGTTGCTTTTAATTCTGTTCTTCTTCCTCAGTCTACCTGCTACTATTTACTCTTCAGATTCTCAAATTGCTGCACCAGGTTTTAGAGCTGCATTCATTGGGAGAGACAGGGTGAAGTGTGCTCATGTCATCTTAACCCAGAACCCAAACTTACTAATTATGTTTTGAGCATGTTAAGTCTTGTGGAATGTACTTGTGGGACATCCAGGCGGAAATACGGATTTGGGAGCTTTAAAGCAAGATATGGGCTAGAAATAAACATTTCAGTCTTTAGTGTATAGGCTCTGTTTCCAGTCACAAGATTAGATGAAATGAATCAGGGAGAATGTATAGGATGAGAATAGAGCCCTGGGGACCATCAACATTTAAGTGGTAGGCAAAGAGGGGTCAGACAGGCAGGAGAAAAACCACGACAAAATGCTGTCACCTCTCCATTCTAGCTCTTTTCTGAATTATGCATATCTTTGGCCAGTGTTTCTCAATGTTTTGTCCATACACCACCCATATCAGAATCACTTGGAGGTGGGAGGGGGGTGGTGTTAAACATGCAGATTCACAAGCCATACTCCATACGTACTGAATCAGAATCATAAGTGGCAGAGTCTGCCTGCTGGAGTTTTTTAGTAGCTTTCTAGTGATTTCTAATGAACATTTCAATTAGAGAACCACTTCCTAGGCCTGGAGAGTTTTAGAACTCCTGGTGTCACAAGCATCAAGAGAAGGTCCTCGGGAGTGGATGTGGCTCAAGCGGTTGAACTCCTGCCTCCCACACGGGAGGTCTCAGATCTGGTTCCCGGTGTTTCCTGAAAAAAAACAACAACACAACAATAAGCAAAACAAACAAAAAAACCAACTCAGGAAAGCTGATGTGGTTAAGTGGTTGAGTGCCAGCTTCCCACATACAAGGTCCCGCCTTCAATCCCCGGCCCTGGTACCAAAAAAAAAAAAGAGAAGGCCCTAAATAAGGAGAAGTTCAGAGAAAAGAAGGCAACAAGAGTGATTAAAAAGGGAAAGAGAGATGAGAGACCCCCACATTTTGGTAAATGATGGGGAAGCAGAGGAAGAAAGGGGCCCTTTATTTTTGTTATTCTATATCCGAAGCAAACATTTGGAACAACTGAATCTGGGGTTTGTCTTGGGAGTTTCATGCATGAAGTCCATCAAAAGTATGGCACAATCTCTAGGCAGACGGAGGAGACAGGGAGCAGAGGGTGGGCTGCAGCCATGCGGCTGTGCTGAACTCCCTGTGATGGGTCATCAGCAATCTGGGCCAATACCATCCTTCTTTAAACAGTGGTAGTCCTGTTATATATATTTACATGACTTAATCAACATAGGCCAATTGGAGCATTCGATGCCAAACCCAGTAGTTATGTTTTATGCTGTAATACTCTAGTCAAGCAACATTTGTTCAGAAAATGGAATGAAACTTGCTGAGACACAAAGCTACACACATCCATTTCCCCTCCCCAAATGATTCTCCACTAAACAGTAAATTCCAGAAATCTCTCAAAAAAGTCCAAAAGCAGTATCAATAGAAATTACAATAGATAAAATGGGAATTCATCACCAAAAGCACTTGACCTCTTTGGGGTCTTCCAATAATCAATACAATGCAAGTTTTCTTTGCTTTCACTTAATTTCTTCCCATCCCTGGTGCCACAACAACAGGGTCCCATTCACCTCCATCGTCCTGGCGCACAGCACACGTATCTGACACACACGGGACAGATTCAAAACATTTGTTAAACTTACTAAGCTTAACTTTGGTTCTAGCATCACTTTGACAAACATTTCTTTTTTTTGTATTCTACATTTTCTTATTTTACTCCTCCCAGATTTTTCCTATTTTTCCTCTTTGCTATCTCTTTCTTCCCTTGTCTTCTTCTTCCTTTACATATTTTTCTCCTCTCTCCAACAGTCCCTAATTATTGCCAGAAGAGGTCAAAGTTTGGAACTGGAGTACAAAGAAAGCAAATTCCTTCAGTCTCTTCTAATTCCCCCCTTCCCTCCCCTCCCTTTCCCTCCCTTCTGCTTCCTTCATCCCCTCCTTTAGCCTTATCTCTCCTCCCCATTCTCCTTTCTCTCATTCTCCCCCTCTCCTTCCCTTCCCTCCCTTTCCTTTTTACCATTCATCCTTTCCCTATTCTTTCCTTTTCTCCACCCTTTGGAAATCTCTTTCCATATCCCAAGTCCTCTGTATGGAAACATTTTACTAACCTAACGAATGCAGTGCCAATCAAATCATTGTAAAAAGCTATCTCTCCTTTCATGTGAATCCCCCATCTTTAATGATCCTTAGTTTTAAATGAAAAACTCCCCTGCAGCACAAAATGTGACTTCATTAAAAGGTGCGGTATGATCCATTTAATAGACCTAATCCTTTCGTATTCTTAATTAGTGAATGCACTCATTTATGAAGAGTTGTATCTCCATCCACATTTGACAATATTTGAGGTCCTGAGCACATTGACCAAAGTCCCTTCCACAAACCAAATGAGTCATACACTGTGTCCCCTCACATCATACACTATGTCAGATCTTCCATGAACTATGAACAAATGCTTATGGATAACAGTTGTGCCAGAATCTATGGAGCTTGTGGGTTTATAGATACCCATTTTAAGCAACAGTTGAAGACACTAGGACTGTTCAAGTCCATTATTCTTTTGACTCACCGTGCTGTCATTGGCAGTTCACATGTCTCTGAGTAATCTAGGCTCTTCCGCCAGGTGGTGATTTCGCTGCCTCCGACAGCAGAAGGGCAAAGATGCAAATTCAGAGCAGCACATTTTCCTTTCTGGGAGCAGCTTTCAGAAAAACTGAGCTTCTGGAAGAACTATCATTAATTTTCAGGAAGAAAGTAGAGGTGATAGAAGGACGGCAACATTTGTTAAACCCCTTATGGGCATTACCCAACTTTTAAATGTTAACTCGTTTAATTCTTGCAAAAGCACCGTAAAGGAGGAATTTTAACCTTTAGATCACAGATGAAGGAATGCTCAAGGTCATATAGAGCTGGAGAGTGGTAAAGCCAAGATTCAAACACAGGTCTGCCCAAGTCCAGACCCCACGTCCTTCCCACTCTCTACTCCATCTGCAGCATTTAATTCTCCTACTGACTATGAGCATGGCCAGCATTTAATTCTTTATGCCTTAGCACCACACACAGTGACCAGCTCCATGAATTGATCCATCTACGATTCTCTCCTCTCCACCTGTCTTCCTTTGCCATTTCCTTTCTTATTTTGCTTTCATCAGTAAGAACACTTCACATTCCTATGGTGCTAACAGACACTGACCAGGTCTTTTGCAGGCATCATCTCACGTAGTTCCCACACAATGCTGGGAGGTAGTACTATCATAGTTTGCATTGGTGGCTGTGGACCGTGGATCTGGAGTCATGCTAGCACTGGCTCCATGTTACAGAGCCATTCAGTGACTGAGCTGGTTCTGGAAGAAAGATGGGCCATGGGCCAGCCTACAGGGTCCATCAGGGAGCTAGGATTGGTGAAAGGCAGGCCAAAGGGGGTGGGGAGGGGAGCGTGACCAGTCTAGCATTTCAATACAGTCACTCAATTCTGTTGGCTGGCAATTGCAGAATCTCCTAATAGTTCTATTTTCCATTTTGCTGTTTAGGGCACCTGTGTAGTTCCCTAACTCCTGACTCTGAGAATTCTCACTTTGCTCAGAGAATTGCTTCCCTTTCATCTCGTAAAACACGATTCATTTTCTTCTTCCATCTGCAAGTGCATAATTTCTGATGTCTCACTTGGATAACGAAAGCAGCCTTCTGACGTGTCTCCCAGCCTTGAGCCAGCTCCCTCCCACCCGTTAATCACACTAGGCTGATTTTCCTAAAATGCAAATGTAATCATGCTATTTCTTGGCTCAGCATCTGTTGGTAGCATCCAATCACCTTTAGGACTGACTCCAGACTCTCTTATTACAACGTAAGGCATCCTTCATAGCTCTACTCCTACCTACCTCTTCCAGGACCATTTCCCAGCTGTGCTGAACTGCAGCTCACTCTCCCACAGCTCTGTATCTTTACACATTACTGTCCTCTGCCTTCAATTAGCTCCCTCTCCCAACACTAACCCAATTAGTTGCTAGGCAGATGCCTCCTCACCTCTCTAGCACTGCATTTCCTGAGGCCCCAAGCAGACTTAGGCTTTCCTTCATGCTTCCATTACATATGCATCTGCTGGCTGCAGGTCTCTCCCACAGCACCCCTACAAGGCAGAGACTGTTTGCAGGAAGGGGCACATTAAAGAGAAGGAAAGTGCATTAAGCTCTGCAGTGTGTCTGGTGTTTTCTTTTTGTTGTTGTTGTCTGTTGTGTGTGTGGCAGGGGGCATTCCATCGTTAATTCACCTTGATGGGCTCTTCCCTCTTCTCCCTCCATCTTCAAGATGCACGTGGCATCTTTGTGCTCCGGTTAGTGTTTTAAATCTGATAAAAGTCATGAAAAGAAAGGAGGTTCCCATCCAGTTCGAAGGTGTGTGATTCAAATGAAAAAAACACCTGTCTATCTTCAGAATCAAAGAAACGCGAAGTCCAATGTGATGTAGCGGCCAGGACAGATTGTGGGTTGTGTTCTGCCCTGTTCTGAGCATAGGACACAGGTAGGGACTATGCAGGTTTTAAGGGCTACAGGTCTGTTTTTTGTTTTGTTTTTAAAGATTTATTTATTTATTTTACTTTTATCCACAGGCTCGGGAAGCCTGCCTGACTCGCCATCATGCTGGGAACCAAAGGAAAGGAGGCAGGTCACCTTCCCCTTCCCCCATTCCCCTGCCAAGGCTGAGTGTTTCTCTACTGTGAAAGCATGGGTGTGAGAGAGCCACACCTGACACCAGCTGACACGCTGAAGGGTAAGTTTGTTTTTATTGCTGTCTGCCCATCCCTTCCCCTTTCGTGATAAAGGCCGAAGAAGAGATCCATAGGCCTGTATTGCACTCTGCAGTGTATATAGAATGCTTCTTAAGAAAACCCCCAAGCCTCACCAATTGAACTTTCACTATAGAACTTGGAAACCCTTGTTCCTATCACACCTTCATTTCATCCCAAGTTTGCACACATGGCATCCTAGTCTTGCAGAATTCTAAGCTCTGAGTGAACTGAGAGGTCGCTGACTTCAATCCATTCTTTCAGCAAAAGGAGCTCAGACCCATGACAGTTCAGTGACTTTACTAAGGCCATACAGCTGATTGGGTCAAAGCTAACAGGTTTGTTTTTAAACTTCCCAATAACTGAAAGACTGTTTTTTTTTTTTAATTTTTGCATTTTTTTTTTTAAAGATTTATTCATTTTATTTTATTTATCCCCCCTTTGCTGCCCGTGCCGCTGTGCCCACTCACTGCGCGTCCTCTCCGCGTCCGCTTATCTACCCCTTGCCGCGAGGCCCTGTGGCACCAGCCCACCGCGCCGCGCGAGCCGGCCTGCCCCACAAGGAGGTGCCGGGAAGCGAACCCGGGGCCTCCCACATGGTAAATGGGTGTTCCATCCATTGCGCCACATCCGCCTCCCGCCACGAGGTTGCTGCATCAGCCCACCGCACTGCCCAGGCCGGCGTGCCCTCACAAGGAGGCCCCGGGATGCGAACCCGGGCCTCCCGTATGGTAAACGGGGGCCCCATCCACTGAGCCACACCCGCCTCCCAAAAGACTGGGTTTTAAATAGAAGGTATAGATATGGAAAGAGGGGAGAAAAGAGAGGATGGGGGATGGGAAACAAATTGACCCTTTTTTAAAACCTGTGTTTACATGTTGGTTGAGCTCCCATGAAACAGTAAATTCCTGGTATTTAATTATTGCATTTGTCTCACTGGGACTAGTACAAGCCATTCTCCATCATGGATTAAACATTTTATCATTCGGTAACAAGGCTGTGGTAAGCAACCCACAAGGTGGCCTCCAATGATCCTCACCTCCTGGGTGCAAACTTTTCCTGTTGAGTGTGAGCCGGGCTTAGTGACTCAAGAGAAGAAATGGGATGTTGCTTCTGAGATTAAGTTATAAAACGACTATGACTTCTGTCTTGAGTCTGCTCTCTCATGACTTTCTTTTATGAGTCACTCACTCTGTGGGAAACCACAGACCTGGGGGAGAAGTCCATGTGGTGAGGAGCTGAGAAAGGCCTCCAGCCCATAGCCAGTAAGAAACCGTATCCCTCAGTCCAAGTGCTCCTCAAAGAATTGAGACCTGACAACAGCCAGGTAATGGGGATTCAAACTGGATCCTCCCCACAGATGAGACTGCAGCTCCAGGTGATGTTTTGATTGCAGCTTCATGAAAACCTTGGAGCCAGAGGCACCCAGCTAAGTAGCACCAGGGTTCCTGACCTACAGAAATTACAACGTAATAAATGTTTGTTGTCTTAAGCTGCTAAGTTTGGGGGAAATTTGTTAGGCGGCAAGAGCCAACTAAGACAAGAGTGAAATGCAGACAGACCAAAGAAATCTCAACTGATTATCTTCTCACTTTGATCAATGTGCATCACAGTCTTGAAGACAAACTTTGAAATGTTCCTCCCTTTCCTTTAGAACTGCCAGCAGTAAGCTTGCAAATCTAGATCTATTATCTATTTTTTCCCCCTTAAAGGCATTGCTTGCCTCCGATTGTGGTTAAAAATACATCCTGATTATGAAGAAAAAAACCTGGGGACAAGTCAGTTATGAAATACCTCAGAGACTTATCGCGTTTGGGCGCAAGGTCTAGGATCCTTTAGACACCGTGGTGGAGTTGACATTTTTGGGCGTGAATCACTGTCTGAGTCAGAGTGTATCCCTTCTTCCTGGATGCCTCTCCCCAACAGCTGGTCGACCCTGGAAGGCGCTCAAGGAGCCCCTGCACATTCTCTGACATCTCATTGCTTATTTGCAGAGCTGGAGATATGCCTGCAAAAGGCATAACAAATTCCTGTTTTATAACCACCTCTAGAAAGAGAAACATTTCCACGTTCCGCCTCCTACCCTCCCACCTAGCCTATGATCAGCCTGAACAATGGAGGTATAGAGGATCATAGAAATCACTTTTCCTATGGAGCATGACAAATGGCTGATCAGAAGACACAGACCTGGCCTAAAGACCTGAGAGTTTACAAAGTAAAGGACCTTGGAGGTTTGGCAGGTGGGGGGATCCCACAATTCCGATGCGGCAGAAATGAAAAAGCAATACCTCAGAAGCTGTGACTATTGTGGGGGATTACTAATAAATCCAGCACGGCCGATTAGGGGAGAATAAATCAAGAAAAACTGTGACCTGCAAAGATGAATTGAAGTTTCCCACAACTACAGAACAGCTTGCTTCCATCCGGGGCTGGGTTAGAATCCCAGCCGGTTCCCCCACCCCCACTTTTTTGTTGCTAATTCCTTTAAAGATAAAGCATTTAGATTGACCTGCCTGAAGAAAGGAACCAGGCCACCACAGCCTCCCGAATTAATATACAACTAGCATTTTGAGGAACGAGTCTCTCTATTTCTCTTCTCTTTTTTCTCCCTTTCTCTTCATTTCCTCCTTCCTCTGCTTCTGCTTGCCTCCTGTTCTACTCTTTTCTCTTTCCATCTTCTTATTCCTGAAGGAAGGACTGTTACAACAGTCACGCCTCACCACTCTGTGAATCTTTCTGTCTTTATTTGCCTAAAAGCCATATTTATACTATTTTTTAAAGAACCATTATTTCTAGACATGGGCTTTTAAAATATATATATATTTTCCTCTCCTGTAAAGTCAGTCCACTAAATTCCTGTTCTTCAGCCTCAAGGAAGAGAACATGATCTCAGGGTAGCTTATTATGGCTTTTAGGGCGCTGTCATATGAAAGGAGTAGTCAAGAACCCTCTCCTGCACCGGTGTGAAACCTGTGATTGATTTCTCAAAAACCTAAAAAAAAAAAAAAAAAGAGTTAGAGAAGACCATGTCAGAAGTAAAAGAAATAAACTGAACACACGTGCAGTCGTGATTCCTACCAACGCTCTCTGTATTACTTCATAGCACAGCTGTATACACACAAAAACAGTTGCATTTGCTTCTTATTGCAGTCTTACTAATTTCTGTTTAATGAAACACAAATGTTTATGTGCTCTGCTCTGAGGAAGAGGAGAAGCGGGTGTCATGAGCGCACACTGGCACGGATGTGCCCATCTAATACAAATGGCCATGGGCCTTTCAAAGGCCCTGGATAGGGCATCTTTGGAGCATGCCAGTTGCCATGGTCACCACTGCCTATTTGCAAGGAAAATGGGAAACCACACTCGTGACGTCAAAAACGACATGGGAGGATAAAGAGAGCATGTTTGCTTCTGGAGCTGGCAATGGGCTGTCTGTTAACCTCCCCGCCCACACAGGGCCCTCGAACAATAACTCATTCAACTGCATAAGTCAAAGTTTACAGCTCTTTTCTCTCCAGCTGGAGAAGGGCTGGAGAGCATAAGCTGAAAAGCTCCACTCACATACCTGCAGACCCACCTGTTGTGATGACTTGGCAAGGATGGTAGATGGAGTGGGAAGCACCGCCAGGCTATGCTCTCTGGCTGTCTGGCAGCAACTGGGTGATTGACCCAGACTGGCAACATTTTCAGCTTTCTGAATCTATAACACGAGGGGGGTGAATAAGATCATCTGTGGGTCCCTTGCTTCTTCCAAATTCTGTGACTCTAAAACACACCGTCTATGTTGGGTGCATGCACAGAGCTTTTCAGTGATGTTTATTGCTTTGAAAGCATACATGGAATGCAAGCATTGTATTTCTACATTGCATTTAGATGTGTATACAAAACTAAACCTTTCCCCACAACACAAACACCCAACCTACAGACAGATAGCAGAGCAACAATAACTCTAGAATTAACCTCCGAAAGCATTGGTTTAGT
This sequence comes from Cabassous unicinctus, assembly GCA_029593785.1. NCBI lineage: Eukaryota > Metazoa > Chordata > Mammalia > Cingulata > Chlamyphoridae > Cabassous > Cabassous unicinctus. Next base: position 607 of record JAQZBX010045928.1, on the reverse strand, counting down.
CACAAGCAATAAGAACTGCAACCTACTCTGAAATAATAAAAATGCAACCCTACTGTATTCTGGTTCTCTTGCTCCTTTCATTTTGGTTGTACTACATAGGAATTCTAAAGTTAATTTTCCACAAGCAGATGCTTATAGTAATTTTTATATATGCATATTATCTATTTTTTATTATCTCTATATTTTATAGCAATATATGTTGCTGAAGACTCTGTGTTGGATGCTTTCACATGCTTTATTTTTTCACTTACCAACTCAGTGAAGTAGGTGTTACCATTACTGTTTCAAACTAGAAGGAAACCGTGGTTATAACTCACCCCAAGTGTTGCAGCTGAGTGGAAAATACTTGGGTTTTAATATAGATCCTTTTGATGTCAAAATTCATCCCTTTTTTAACTACCAGGCTGCCTCTCTTTTGCTTTAGTTAGAAGGTTCTGGAAGTCAGGGTTGGAGCAGAGAGGTTTACTGTAAAGGGATAAATCCAGTGATGATTGGTGGGCCAAAAGAGAAGTGTTCCAGAGAGCGTAAAATCATGCTGATGAAAGGGGTGTGTCTGTACGTAATGCTGAAAAGTGGCTGATACTAGAGAGGACAAAAAAAAAAAAAA